>PVKH010003916.1:0-24154 GCA_004027955.1 Chaetophractus vellerosus
AACAAAACGTGGCATATACATACAAGGGAATTCTAATCAGCTGTAAGAAGAAAAGAAATCTGGATGCATATGACAACATGAATGAGCCTTGAAGACATAATGTTGGGTGAAATAAGACAGACAAGAAAGGACAAATACTGTATGGTGTCACTAATATACTAAATATGATGAGTAAACTCATGGAGATAAACTCTGGAGTATAGGTTACTAGGGTATGGAATGTGGGGTGAGGATGGGAGCTGATGCTTAATGTATGCAGAACTTTTAATAAGGCTTATTATAAAAGTGTAGAAATGAATACAGTGTATGTTAATACATATAATGAGTATAACTGACACTGCTGATTTAGAAATGTGATTGTGGCTGAAGGGTAGACTATGGACATAAATGTCAATTGAAAAGAAGCTATAGAATAATCTAGGGAATGTATAACAATGATTTCTCTGGTGGATGAAGATTGTTGTTAATAGTATAAATATAAAAATGTTCTTTTACAAAATGTTAAGAATAATATGATACATGGGAAAATTACAACTAATGTAAAATATGGACATAGTTCAAGTAATTTTGTAATATTTTCATCAATGGCAAAGAATATATCAATTCTAAGGGTCAATAATAGGTGGGTTTAAGAGGGCTGGGATTTTTCCTTTTGGAGTAGTGAATATGTTCTAAAATTGACTCAGGTGATGACAGCACAACCTTCATGATAAAAGTGAGAGACACTGAGTGTACACTTTGAATGGACTGTACAAAGCATGGGGCTGTATAACACAATGAATACTGTGGTTAACCGAACAAATATAAGATCGTTCTCTCATGAGCTATAACAAATATATAATACTAATACAGGGTGTTAATAATCGGTTTGGTTTGGGAGAGGGCATACACCAAATGTAAGATATGGGCTATAATTAGTGGTGGTAATTTGAAATGCTCTTTCATAGCTTGAAACAAATGCTTCACAACAATACAAGGTGTTTGTGGTGGAGTGATACGTGGGAGCCCTGTATGATACTATATGCATGTTTGTTTTGTAAGTTCACAATTTTTCAATCAATTTTATTTGTACATATTAATAAAGCACACAATTCATCCAAAGTGTACAATCAATGGTATTTGATATAATCACATAGTTGTGCATTCATCACTTCAGTCATTAAGGAGAGGCTAAGTTTTGCATAACCATGAACAGTGATGAGACTTGTTTATAATGACCATGATAATAGCAGGTCTAGAAGTTCACGATTTTTACTATACACTTATTATTTATGTATGTGCATGTATGTATGATATATTTCAATAAAACTTTATTTTTAAAACATATGTCAATACCACCCAAAGCAGTTTAAAGATTGAACACAATCCCAATAAAAATTCCAGCAACCTTCTTTTCAGAAATGGAAAAGCCCATAATCGAATTTATATGGAAGGGTAAGGGGGGCCAAATAGCTAAAGTCATCTTGCAAATGAAGAATGAAGTTGGACAACTCAAGCCTCTCCATCTTAAAACTTATTACAAAGCCACCAGTAATCCAAACAGTGTGGTACTGGCACAAGGACAGACATATAGACCAATGGAACTGAATTAAGAACTTAGAAATCAGTCCTCACATTTATGACCAACTGGTTTTTGACAATTGGGAAAGAAAAGTATCTTCAACAAATGGTGCTAGGAATACTGTGTCTCAGCAAAACACTGAAGGTGGGCCATCTACATCACACCACATACAGAAATTAACTCAAAATGGATCAAAGATTTAAATATAAAAGCCAGAACTATCAAACTCCTAGAAGAAAACATAGGGAAACATCTTCAGGACCTTGTGTTAGGCAATGGTTTCTTAGACTACACTCAAAGCATAAGCAACAAAAGAAAAAAATAGTTGAATGGGACCTCATCAAAGTTAAAACCTTTTGTGCCTCAAACAACTTTATCATGAAAGTAAATCAACAACCTATACAATGTGAGAAAATATTTGGAAACCACATAACTGATAAGGGTTTGATGTCCAGACTTGATAAAGAAACTCTGCAACTTAGCAACAAAAAGACAAATAATCCAACTTAAAAAATAGGGAAATGACTTGAATAGACACTTCTCCAAAGAAGATATACAGATGGCCAAAAAAGAACGTGAAAGATGCTCAATATCACTAGCTATGAGGGAAATGCAAATCAAAACCACAATGAGATACATATGGTTATTATTTTTTTATGGAAAATAGCAAGTGTTGGAGAATATGAGGAGAAACTGGAAACTCTAGTGCATTGTTTATGGGAATGTAAAATGGTACAGCCATGGTGGAAGGCAGTTTGGCAGTTCCTCAGAAAGTTAAGTAAAGAATTACCATATGACCTGGCAATCGACTTCTAGGTATATACCCAAAAGAATTGAAAGCAGGGACTCAAAAAGATATTGTCCCACTGATGTTCATAGCAGCATTATACACAATTTCCAAAAGATGGAAGCAAACCAAGTGTCCAGCAACTGAAGAACGGATAAGCAAAATGTGTTAGATACACCCAATGGAGTATTACTCAGCCATAAAAAATGGAATGACGTTCTGATACATGCACCAACATGGATAAACCTTGAAGACATTATGCCAAATGAAATAAGCCAGACATGAAAGAACAACTATTGTATGATCTCACCAATTTGAAATATTAGAATAAGAAAACACCTAGACTGAGAATCTAGAATAAAGGTACCAAGAGATAGGGTCAGGATAGAGAATATGGAGTTAAGGCTTACAATTTTCAGAGTTTCTATTTGGGATGATGCAAAGTTTGGGTAAAAGATGGTGGTGATGGTAGCACAACATTGTGAAGATAATTAACAGCACTGAAGCACATATTTGAATATGGTTTAAAGGGGAAATGTTAGGTAGTATATATAGTAATAGAATAAAAATTTATCAAAAAATCCATGAAACTACTAAACAGTGAACCCTAAGTTAAACCATGGGCTATATTTAATAGTACAATCATTAAAAAGTTCTTTCATCAATTGTAACAAATAAACCATACTAATGCAAGATGTTAAAAATATGGGAACCCTGTATTTTATGCATGATTGTTCTGTAAACCCACAATCCTCTAATAAAAATTTAAAACTCAAAGTTTGCCAGTGATACTTGTGTATTTTAAACTGCATAAAGTAAGTTGATCTAGGGCTATTATAAAGAAAACTTAACTTTAATAGTTAGATCATTTTCACCATTAATATTCTACCATACCAAATGACAAAAATCATCTGAAAACTCAAAGGGTTAATGTGGTTTTTTTTAAGAGAATGCAGTACATGATCTTTTCAACAAAAACAGTATGCATTTTTTCATCCCTGATAATTAGCAAGATGTGAAAATTTTGAACACCATAAGTAAAAGTGCTACTGGGCATTCATGTCCCCAAATTTCTCAGGTTTCAGTGATAATTAGAATGCAAAAACATATTAACATTTTCATCCTATTAACCTTAGAACAAAAAAAAAATTAAAAAAGGAAAGTAAAAACTGAAATCAAGCCCACAGACTTTCCCACGATATGATAAAAGATTATCACTGCATTGTAGAATGACCTTGAAGTAATTTGGATTTTGAAAACTCTTTCAGAAATAAAACTAAGAACCAACTTTGGGGGATTTTTTGTTGTATTTTTTTACATTTATTTGCACAACTTTAATCTCTTGGATTGAAATTCCAAATCCCTGATAATTAAAAAGAGAATTTGCAATGAGATAACATTTTCTCTCTCTGCCAGATTGCTCAAGTAGCAACCTGGCTGGGCAACAACAATCATGGAAAATGATGCACACAAGTCCCAAAATAGTAATAAAAATGCCAGCATGTCTTTATTCCTCAGCAGTAAATAAAACCCCAATTATTCACACTGTCTAAAGCACATCTCCCAAAGGAAACTGAGCCTCCCTTATCAGCTTCAGCATGAGTTCACACAGCTAGGCTGCAGGTAAAATTGGGAGGAGTAGCTTCTGAAAATGTGTTGAAAAGGCTAGCTTCTCAAGTCCTATACAGCTACAAAATGCAGGTAATCGGGCAATTTAAACAATTCCATACGTCAGGCAGTATGATTTAGATTTAAGTAAATTTACTAAATAGTAAGAAAAAAATCACTGATTTCCAGTAGAGATAGGAAGCTATGGCATTAACAGAGAAGCTCTGGCAATAGTGCCCGAATTTTTTCTTGAGTATAATTTTGTTAATTTCCTTTTAAACCCCATTTTAAAATATTTAATTAAAAATCTATTTAATAAATAAACATCCATTTATGTGTGTTTTAACAAATTAACAGCAAATTTAATCACCAGAGGTTCTGATTAGCAAAAGATTAGCAATAAAATTCGAATCAAAAGTCAAAACAAAAAAAAAAAGTGTTGCTGAGATTGTGCAGCATGAACACAAGGAAATGAGGAAACGCCTGCTTTTCACTAGGCTCATGGACACCGGAAAGACTTCGAGGACTCCAGTTATGCCTTTCAACTCCCTAAAAGGTAGGTGAAAAACACAACTGGAGTTTTTAAAAAACAAAAAGAAAGTAACAAGTAAAGAAGGAAATACTCGAAACATCCCCAGAATCCAAATCAAAACAAAACAACCCTCGATTGAACAACTATACAGCCCTTGTTTTTGTTGTCATTTACTCAAAAACAAGAGGTGTTTGGGGGATGGCAATAGCCATGTTTCTGAGTACTAAAAATTCAATACAGCGTGAAATTCGATTTGAGAGGAGTCCTTTACCTCTCCGTAGATCAAGAGCGGCAGATAATGCCACCATTCAGCAGTCTGAAGTTGCTTTCTGACAATTCTGGCTCTGGCTCTGTGGCTCTGTCTTTTCTTTATTAACGATAATATTAGCCACTAGAAATGGAGTTACCTCAGGGCCAATTCACATCAACCTTTCATGGGTTTAATTGCCCCTTCCAAAATATTATCCACTACTACAGAAAGACTCATATATAGAACCCCAGCTCTTCTATTTTAGTAACTTGTTCTGTTTATTGTTTACTCACTGAAGATCAAGGGAGTAACTGCTCTGATGCTGTAAAAGAAGTAGACATTTCTAAAGAATTAGTCATCAGCAATAGTTAATGATTTCTTTAATGGTTACATCCATAGGCAAAGGCCAACGAGCTCCATTATGTTCTAACAGGCTACTCATTAACTATATTAACAACAACTTTTGCCAATGAAAACTATAATTAACAGAGTGAATAACAAACTCCCAGGAAACATGGTTATAGAAATGTAGGAAGTTAAAATGCTTGGTTTAGTTCTTCAAAATTTAAGAGTAAACTATCATTAAGTTCAAACTGACTGCACACTGAAAAAGAAAAAAATCTTCATTTGAATCTTCTACCTTTTTAGCTTATTTCACTCTTCTCTTTCTTGCCTGAACTCTTTTCAGCATTAGACCTATTTTTGCTATATCCACTTATTCACTGCCGTTAACCCCTGCGTATAAAGCTTTCATTATCACCCTTCTATAAGGATTTTTATTATCTTAAGCAGTAGTCACTATCGTCAACCGAAATGCAATGGCCATCTCAGTTTCTTACACAATTATTTACCACACTCTTCTTTGAACCTTTATCTTTTAGTTTATATGATTGTCTTGGTTTTCCTGAGCTGCTATTACAAATACCACACAATGAGTTGGCTTAAACAGGGGAATTTATTTGCTCATGGTTTTGAGGTTAGGAGAAGTCTAAAGTCAAGCCATCAGCAAGGCAATGTTAGCTCCCCAAAGTCTGTAACATTCTGCTGCTGGCCGCCAGCCTGGGGGTCTTTAGCTTGTATCCCTGCCTTGCATCACATAACAATGTCCTCTTTTCTCTTCTGGTTTTGGTTGATGCCCAGCTTCCAGCTCCTCCCCATGGCTTTCCCTCACTATGTCTGAATTTCTTCTGATTATGAAGGACTCCAGGAATTTGGTTTAGACCTACCATCATTCAGTTGTGCCACACCTTAACTAAAAAGAATATTCTCAAGAGATTCTATTTAAAATGGCTTTACGGGCCCAGCTAGATAGCTCAGTGGATAAGAGCGCACTGGGGTACCACATGGGAGGCCCCGGGTTCGGTTCCCGGGGACCTCTCCGAGCGGGCAGGCGGCCTTGAGAAAGGCAAGCTGCCGTGGGCAGGGCAGAGCCGCCGTGGGCAAGGCAAAAAGCCACCACGGGCAGGGTAGAGCCCCCACGGGCATGGCAAAGTCACCGGTGAAAAGCAGAGCTGCTGCCTGCGAACGGCGGAAGCCGGCAGCCCGCAAAAAAACATGGAGGACAGCTGCCCATAAAACATGGAGCGGAGCCGCCCGTGAAAACGGAATGGAGCCACCCTTGAACAGAGCGAGCCGCTGCCACAGAGGGCCAACTTGGCGCGTCGCTGCAAAGAAGGGGGGAGACAAGAAGCAGACATAGAAAAACACAGAAGAATGGACACACAGCAAGAAGCAAGCAGAAAGGGGAGGGGATATGTAATAAATAAAAAAAAATTAAAATAAATCTTTAAAATAAATAAATAAATAAATAAATAAATAAATAAATAAATAAATAAAATGGCTTTACAATCTCAGAAATAAGTATTAAGATTAAGAACATGTCTAAAGTGGGGCACATAATTCAATCTACCACAATGACACTGAATTTCTCCAATCACTCTCACATGATGTCTCTGAATATTTGCTGATGACTATTTTCTCCCACAGATTTACTAAGGAAATCTACCAAAACTCAGCCCTAGGCCAGATGGTCTCTATTACTTTGTCCAGTTTACCTTGGAGATCATAAATAATCTAATCTTCGACTCACATGATTCTCTTTATCTTCTTTCTTTGGGCCTTAAAATAGATGTTTTTCATATATATTTTACCATTACACTCTGAACTCCTGAAGGATAGAATTTGTCAGCTGAACAAATAGAAATTCAAGTTTTGCTCAACTGACTTGGAATTGAATAAGCGTTCTGAAAGCATCTTCTAATGTAGAAATCGCCCTCAACTAGTCTCAACAAATAGCTGCTTAAAATTACTCATACTTACCCCAACCCACTCTCTTAGCTCTGAAATTCAGTTATCAAGGAATGTAAAATCAGTGGATTCTGTTAACAGGAAAAGAAGCTGGTACTGTTATTGGATGGCATTAGTAAAAGAAGAGACTATGATACTCTGATTCACAGTGAAAAGCTAGTTGTAGTCTAGAGCTTAATTTTCAATCCACTCTCATCTTCTGGAAGTGGAAGACACCAAATGGGATTGGAAACTTATGGATATGAAAAGGTTTTGAACCCTGACTGTGACAGAGGCCATAAAAAGTTAGCAAGAACTAAATAAATGTACTCAAAATATCACATGGCACCATGCCAATAATAACTTAGCTTCTTTCCTTTCCTTCTCCCACCTTCATTTTAGACAATAGTGAACATTTCAGATAAGACCCCTGCTCTTGCCTTTGTATAGCCTTCATTCTAGTGGAGAACTTATATATGACTTCCCATTAAAATTCAGGAGGAGATACTCATAAAGACAAACACTTGCTACACTAAACAGATCCAAGGTTATGGAAAAATTTTGACTTGAATATGACTGTTTATGCCCACACAAAGCTGACTGTAGATCACTAACTTTAGAAAAAAGTTGAGTGCCTGACCCATACCAAGGGTCAAATCTCATTTGAAGAGAAGTATTGGGTCTTAACTGAGCTTCCAGGGGAAGCTTGTGGAGGTTGCAGCCAGTGACATTGGCCCCTCTGGGTACTCCGAATAGATGCACTAAAGCTTCAGGAAGCTTAAATCCTTAGGCAAGGGGGATGGTGGTGCATGTCACAGGCACACAAGCAAACTATTAGGATGTGAAAATTGTCAGCGGTACAATGAGCCCTTCAATTCTAGAACTAAAATATTTCTGTTTGTTGTGGTATATTTGGGAACTTTTAAAGGTGAAACTAATCCTTGCCCAACATTAGTGTTATTTTACTATAATGACACTATATATAAGAACAACTCCCATATATTGATTATTTCACCAAGTATCGGGCACTTGCTAACTCTTTAAATGCACCTTTATTTAATCCTGGCAACAAGCTGCTGAAAAAGTAGATTCCTATTCATTTATCCATGCACTCAACAAACCTTTCATGTTTGTTCTTCTCCATCCAAGTCTATATAATATCAAAGATGTAGACTGAGGACATAATGCAATAGGGCCTCTCATTCTAGAGTTGTAGGGTTTACAAAGTGTTTTTATGTATTTTACCTTTTGTTTTCACAACAATAATGAATGAGGTAGATAAATATGGGTGTTACTTAGCCTATTTTACTAATGAGAAAACTGATACATACACAGAGAGTAAATGACCTCAGTGAAATTCAAATTCTAGCTTTTGGACTACAAGGCAAGTGTTCACATTTGATTTTTACAACCATCTAAGGTAGGTACTATTATTTTCCCCATTTTACAAAGGAAGAAAAAGAGGCTTAGAAACATTAAATAACATCATAAGATTAAGCAGATGTTAAGTGGTAGAGATGTAATTGCAACATTTATCCATCTGCCTCCAAAGCCCGTACTCTTAACCAAGCCATTGATAACCAGTTAGAACAAATCCTTGTCTGAAACACACACTCAGAAATATCTGTACAATGTTGAATATTGAAAGGTTCAAAGAATTCATTAGTGGCTCAATAAATAAGCAAAATCTGCCTGAATTCCCAATAATGTACCAAAATTTCCACAAACATAAATCAATGCCTCTCAGTGGCAAGATCTGAGATTATGCAGAGTTAAACGAGCCAAACACTAAAGGTCTCTGAAGAATTATCAATCTATTAGTGTCTCTGTAAGAATACAGTATATTTTAAAGGTTTCTAATAAAATTAGAAATGCTAAATGTTAAAGTTTATATCAGCAAACACATTTGTATGATGTAATTTTTCCAGTACATCTATAAATTTTTGACATTTTTTTCATGGAATTGTATAAAAAAGAAATATATTTGCTGCCAAACCTTGGATTGTGTAAGCTATTCTAGATTTCCTTAAAGTCCTATGGGTAGTTTATTCTATTTTTATCCTTGTTCACTGAATGCCAAGATTTTGAAGATCTCTAGTTCTGAAGTGTTAAACTTGAATTCCGTTTGTGGAAATCTAATTAAAAAAATCAAAAGGAAAAAGTCAAACTTTTCTTCAAGTTGAGTTGTTGTTGGTTTGTTGCCTTGAATTTTTGGTCTTCATACCCCTTCTCCTAGGTGAATTTTCTTAATTTAATCTATTCATTTAATCTGTCCAGACAAATTACATCAAACAAAGAGAAACAAAAACTGTGGTATGATAGCAGGTAGCTCACCATTTTTAAGTCTTCTAGAAACCCAAATAAGATGACATGTCAGGGAACCAGCTGGTGCTCAATTGGCGGGGCTCTGGTTTACCACATGGGGCGTCCCAGGTTCAGTTCCCAGGGCCTCCTGGAGAAGGCAAGCCGCCGCGAGCAGACAAGCTGCCGCACGGTGAGCTGACTCGGCAGGTTCCCGCAGCGGGGGGAGACAAGCAGACGCAGAGGAACGCAGGGCAGATGAACAGAGAGAGCGTGGGCATCAAGGGGGAGATATATAAATAAATAAAAATAAATCTTTAAAAAAAAAAGATGATATGTCAAAGAAAGTAGTAAATGTTTTAATCGTTTTCAATTAGTTTTGCAACATAGATAAATTCCTCTTTTAGGGTAATAGATTAATACTCATTTTTCTACAAATGGTACTAACTGACATCCCCTTAGGTCCTGTGCTTTGTGAACTCCTATTATTGACTTTGCCATTACAGTTTTATTTCAGTGTTCAAAGTTAATCTCCTGACTGCTTCTAGTTTTCCAGTTTTAAAATGAGCAAATAATATAGCTACTTGTGTGCAATTTGAAATTCCCCAAAACCCATTTTAAAACCTCTGAGAAGATAGGTATATGCAAATCAGTTAATAGCACAGAAATCAAAGACTGTTTTTCTCTTTATGTTAACCTTGAACACTATTAAATATTTTTTAAATTACAGGACATTTCCATTCCAGGTTTAGAAGAACCAGGAGAATTTAAGACTCCTAAGCCAAAATATCTAAAGGACATGTTGGGTTTTTCATCTTTATTTAGCAAACACTTTATTATAATAATAACACCACAACCTATATTTGCATAGCAGTTTCTAACAAGTTTTAAAAACATTATTTCCTTTGACTCCCACCATCATCCCACAACTTAAGGTCAAATAGGAAGCAATATCATTATAGTTAAAAGAGTAGATTTTGCTTCCCTTATCTTTCCAAAAAAAAAAAAAAATGCACTATTTAAGTCTTGTGCCTTTGTCAATGTTGTTTACCATGTCTGAAAAAAAAATGTTCACTGAGGAACCATTTGGCAAATTCCTACTCCTCCCTGGAATCCCTAAAGGCTATTTTATCTAAAATATTCTCTGGCTCTTGTGCCACCCACAGAGGAAATTGCTGCCTCTTTTTGCCATCATTACTCCTTGAATGCATATCTCTTAGTGTGCTTACTATGCTGTATTGCAATTGTTTTCTTATATGTATGTCTTGAATATCAGGGAATTCCTGACAAGGGCTAATTCTAATTTCCCCAGTATTTTTCAGGTGCCAAATAAAAATCTAATGAATAGGTGAAAATATACTAAGTGGTGTGAAGTTATAAAGACAGACAAGACAGGAAAGACAGTTTCTGCCATCAATATGTTAAAATCTAAAACAGAAACAAACCTCAGTCCACAAGCTCAGGTGACCAATGACTTACTTTTATTTCTACACTGACCCCCTTCATTTAATCTCCTCAAATGATTGGTTTCCTATATCTACAAATCTTTCTTTTTCTCTTAGAAAAAGAGGCTACCCTATCACTTTTGCAAAATTATATCTAATTCCAGGGCACCCAGTCCTTGGTGAGGGGCCAGGGAATTTTGCCCTTGGGAGTCATCTGTCCATGCTAGCATCCACTAAGAACTTCTTGTTCCTGCCTGGTCCTTGGTCTCTGTCCAGAAGTCCCCTCTATATCTGACAACTCTTCTTGCTCCTTGAATGCCAATCTCAGTCATGCATGAGCATATTCTGTCCCCAGGTCATGTTGGGCAATATGGAACTTGTGTCTTCATATCTCCCTGGGTTCTCCCTCAGGGACAGAAGCCCAAACCCTCATTGATCTGCGGTCTCTGAAATGTCTCTTGGTTTCCATCGTGCCCTCTTACCAAGTTGAATAAGGCAAAGCATAGAACCTCTCTTCAAAGATCTGCCAGTGTCTAACCTTCCGTCACTTCAATTCTTATCCTCTTCTCCATACCCCAAACCAGAAAATATTTTCTTACTCTCAAGGGCATGAATGCGTAGCTCTTAATCATTTTTGCTTTTGCTTTTAGTCCCCTTAGTGTCTAGACTTGAGGCTCTGGAGCCTTTTGTCTCCTTTCCAGAGTAGCAAGTCTTTCCCAAAGACAATGAAGTGTTAGTAGTCAAGTTGTCCTGATAAAGGAAGTATCAGGGGATAACCAGAAGTAATTAAGGGAGAAATAATATCCTGCCACACCTCTAATACAAAGGAGAAGGTGAGCACAGGTAACTCTGCTTCCCTGTGGCTGGCTATAGCAGCTGCCATGAGGCCAGTCCAATTGACTCCCAAGGCCTTGAGTGAATGCTTTGATGGACGAATGCAATTTCCATTCACTCTTTGTGTCAATTCAGCTCTCTCACTCAAGACCTCAACATCCTAGAAATAGTTTGCTACTTCCCATGCAGAGCTGCTTCTTACTGACACCGAGCGGTACAGAAAGTTTCTCTTAGAAAAAGAGGCTACCCTATCACTTTTCCAAAACTGACCTCCAAACCAGGGTCTGCTGGGCCATAGAGTAGGGTATGATGGTCAATATATCACCAAGACCTTGCAGCATCCAGAGATACTCCTTAACCAGAATCTCTTTAATTATCGGCATTTCCATTTACCACTATTACTTGCAGTTTTCAACCTGGTGTCTAAATAATTCACTAATTCCATTACTATTTTTAAGAGATTCAGATATGAAATACAAATTAAATGCCAAGTTTTAAAATGTTCTACCTGTGTCAAAGTGATGCTGCTGGCTCATCAGAAGAAAGACAAATTGTCAAGCTAGTTGCAGGAACTCCATCCACACTTTCAAATTGATGGTTGCTCTTGTGATGATTGCCTAAGTGGGCAGTCACAAGAAGATGATGTAGCATTGGTCTATGCCTCATCAGCATTGTATATTTAGCTATTTAATTTAACTTAGCTTATTAATAGTGTCTTCATGAACTATGCCATCAGAATAACTTCAGGAAAAGAGACTTGCAACAAAAGGTGTTCTTTTATTTTTTCAAAAAAGTAAATGCACCTGCAAGTGGTCTAAGGTGGGTCCACTTTATAAAGTTATATTGCATATTAAATAATGGCATGGCATATTTCCAATTTATTTGTAACTGGAAGTAAATGGGTATCCATTTCAGTAAAACCACCATCAACATAAAAAGTAACATTTATTTTTATAGATCTTTTATCAATAGAGTATTTTTGGTTACTTGAAAATTTTATTTTTCGATTTTACTGATAGATTGGTATATAACTACCTATGTTTGCCTTCCTATCTAATTGCTATAAAAGTTATAATTACATCTTTTCTAAAGAACAAAATAAAATCCCATTTTAAGAAACTATGGAAATCAGCAAACTTCATTTAGTAAAAAAAAATTTTAGTAAATTTTGTAAAAGAAAATTTCTGATAATCTGAAATATCTACACATAGAAAGAGTAGATAGTAAAGGTTAGCACTATAAACACTTTTCAACTCTAATATATATTCTTTCTGCTTATTACTATTTCCCCCAACTTCATGATATTATCTCTAAGTCCTCTTTGTCACATTCAAATGCTTGAAATGATGAATTTCAAAAACAAACTCAGAACATACAACTTAATATATATCACACCCCCAGATGATGTGAGCAATAACTATCCTAAGTTTCCCTATAGTTGTGTCTTTATAACACCTAAATTTATTCTTGGCAACACTTTCAACACATTTTTTTTTTTTATGTACCAGAGCAGGGGACTGAACCTGGAACCTTGTATTGGGAAGCCGGTGCCACATCAGCTTCCCTGAATTTTTTTTTCATTTGTTTGCTTATTATTCATTTTTATTTTTTTAGGAGGCACTGGGGAACGAACTTGGGACCTCCCATGTGGGAAGCAGGTGCTCAACTCCTTGAGCCACATCCACTCCCACCAACACATTACTTATTTTTAATTTGAGTTCCCTGACTTTTTGAGTTAGGGACCTCGTCTACTGTGCTTATCATAAAAGCCCAGATACTGCTTAATACAAAATAGAAACACAATTATTTGTTAGATAAAAGAAAGGAAAGAATAGAATTTGAAACAAAAAATGAAGGGGTAGTCAGCAAATCAATAGTCTTTAAAATGTCCAAAATGTAATTGAATTTTTAATTTCTACCACCCAGGGAAGTCCAGGAATTTACAGTTTTAATAAGCCACCTTAGGTGATTCTTGTACATACTAGAGTTTAAGAACCACTGGCTCAGGAAGATATCTTTTACATTTCTCCAGGGACACTGTACAGTATGCTGCACTCTCCAGAAGAAAGTTGTTTTCTTTAACCAGCTTCAATCTAAATGCATTCTGAGGGAGGAAATAATTACATTAGGGAAAATTAAACTATACACAGAAGATAATATTCAGGAGTAAAGCTCAAAGTACACTTTTACAAAAATAAATGACCTCTAATAAGATCAAGATTCTGAAAGTCTACCTTTACTACGTGACTTCATACCAAAGACAAAGGCAAATATAAATTGCTGTTACCCATGACAGCCAGAGTTGACAGATACTGTCCAGCATGCTGGAGGTTTAGCATTTATTTCAGATTTTTTATGTTAAGTGAAATATTATTCTTAATATTTACAACAAATAAGCCTAAATGGATTGATTACATACTATTACGTACGTGCAGCTTCTGCCGTGGTCTCATCTAATAGTGTGTGAGATGGACATGCAGAGAACAGCAGTTCTCACTAACACGTAGTGTTATAAAAGCTGAAAGTTAACCAGAGATAACCCATCTCTTTTCTTGGTCCTTTTCAGGTGCTTCATAACTAATCCCTGTTTCAAGGATTCTGTTTCAAGGATCAGCAATTGCTGATAAAACAAAATGTGCTCAGACAGGAGAGGCTAGGCACAGCTCCCTTCCTCTGATTGTGGTGGAGAGAGGGAGAAGTGTTTGAGGCTACTGCCCCTGCCAGGCCCCTGTACTTTCCAGCTGAGATGGGTGTGTGATGCAGGAAGCCAGCTCACCAAATGGTGGAGTCAGTGGGAAAAGGAGATATTATAAGCCAGAAATGTATAAAATGTGCATGAAAAAGGGACAAAGCAGTCTCACTAGAGCTTAGAAAATGTCTGAATATTCTTCTACAGTGGTTTTATCACTTATTGACTGGGATAAATCTATGAGTTTTTTTAAATTTAGTAACTATTTTTCCAGTAAATCCTTTATTCTTGGCAACACTTTCAACACCTTTTTTTTTTTTTTATGTACCAGAGCAGGGGACTGAACCTGGAACCTTGTATTGGGAAGCTATCAATCATTTTTTACAAAAACAGTTCGTTGTTGATAAAAATTTAGTATTAAATATCCATTCATAAGAAATGGAAATATCCATTTCACAAGATGGTTAATGACGAAGTACAATTTTTAGCAAATGTCAGCATTTGCCATCCACCACAAGGGTTATAGCATTATCACCAACCATAGGAAAACCAGAAGACATAAATCTGCAGTAGAACCAACAATGATATCAAAAGTTAGTAACTATTTTAGTAAGACTGTGTCCAAGAATGATGATTTAACACATTCAGCTGCAAACATGAGTTTACTATCATTCTGTGATACATGTATTTCCATTTTGATCAAATGCCATCATCCCATGTTAATTTGCTTATTTTCAATCCCAAGAATTCTTGTACAAGAAGAAAAATAGGCAATCATTGTTGTTTTTTGTTTTTGTTTTTGTTTTTGTTTTTAGGGGCTACGGGGGATTAAGCCTAGGACCTCATACCTGCAAAGCAGGTGAAGAAGCTAAACCCACTCCCCAAGGGAATTGTTTTTAATGTGTTAATTCCATAGTAGAGGAATAACTGTGCAAGCAGTTCAGTGAGGCCAGTTTTACATTGATATCATTAGATGGTTTTTTTAAATCAGTTAATTCTAATTGTGGTTCAATATTTTTCACCTGATTCATGGAATCAAAGTAAAGCTTCTGGGGGCCGGCTCGATAGCCCAGTGGATGGGGCACCGGCATACCACATGGGAGGCCCCGGGTTCGATTCCCGGGGACCTCTCCTAGCGGGCAGACCGCCTTGAGAATGGCAAGCTGCCATGGGCGGGCCGGAGCCTCCATGGGCAGGGCAAGAAGCTGCCATGGACAGGGCAGGTCGCCCGCGGATGGAGCGCAACCAGCCACCCACGAACTGAAGCAAGCGCCGGCCGTGAACGGACGCAGAGACCGCCCACAAGCGGGGAAAGCCGCGCCTGCGCAGTGACCACTCTCGGCGTGTCGCCGCAGCGGGGGGGAGGGGAGATATGTAATAAAATAAAATAAAAAAAAAAGTAAAGCTTCTGGAGGGAGGCTCATTCTATGAAAGATAAAACACTTGACATTATGAATGCTTTTGAAACTCATTCAAAAGTTATTAATACATATTATTACTAGAAAGGCATTTGTTTTGCAGTGATACACCATCATGGTAAAACTACATTCTTACTAAATTGAGAAGCCTATGAGCAGAAATGCCCTTAGAATTGGTCGCACTGCCTACACAATTTATAACTTCATCAAAATAAGTTGAAATATTCTACTACCCAAGATAAAATCTGTAGTTGTCAAAATTTACAAATATTAAAATGCATTTGAACTTCAGTTAGAGCAGGGTGACAAATGACAACCTGGGGCCAAAACTTGTCTGTCAGCTGATTTTTTTTAAGTTTTATTGAAATAAAATGCACATTTGGTTACGTGTTGTCTATTGCTTTCATGCTACAGTGGTAAATTTGAATAGCTGCAAGAGAGACCATGTGGGCTGCAAAGTCTAAAACATTTACTATCTTGCTCTTTCCAGAAAAAGTTTGCTGCATTCTGAGGTAGTGTATCTGAATCACAAAATGTTTTTAATGAAGCTGATGTTGAATACAAAAATATGTTTCAGCAGGGCAGTACGTGCTTTCTCTTTGCCGATCGTCATCAAAGAGATTTTGGGAACGGTTACACCACTGGAAAACTGCGTTGTATGTCAAATTGTGACCAAAAATTGTATTGAAATTTTGGGTATATCAGTGAACTAAATTTTAGTTACATATTCTTTAAAATCAGTTAGAAATCTGTAGTCAAAGTATGCAATAAAGGAGTATCAAGAAACCTCAGCTTATGAACTTTTAAATAAATTACAATAATTAAAAACAAAGCTTGCAAACACTAAGCACTAAAATTAAGCCCTACACAATCAAGAAAGGACTGAAAAACATTAACTGATGAGAGAGTTTGAATAGTATTCAAGATTTAATTTTTTTTTAGGAGGTACCAGGGATTGAACCCAGGACCTCATACTTGGGGTGAAGGTACTCAACGCCTGAGCTACATCTGCTCCCCTACAAGATTTAATTTTGAAACTATATAATTAAGCTTTAGATTATCTCACATTGTAGGAGGAATCTTTTGATGGATATCCTATTGTTAATTTGATTTTTTCATTTCTAAACCTTATTGGAAAATTAGACGAACTCAAAATTCTGCAACATCCATCTAAATTTGGAAAAACATTTTCATGAAATCATAGAGGCAACTTTTTAAATGAGCTGTATCTTGTAAAAATATTTGCAAAGAAATGTGCAAATATTTGGAGGCAAAAAGATATTAGCAAAATGACTTTTTAAAATTTTTAAAAACAAAAAAACTTTAAAAAGATATTACTAATGAAAAAACGTTGGTTAAAATCATTATGTACATTAATTTAAAAAATAATTGAGAATTTAGTAGAATTTATTCTGAGATTACCCAGCATATGTAGAGAGAAAATTTTCTTAGTTAAGAATAAAACGTTCTACAGAGAAGGGTCAATTGAAGGTGTCAACAATCTCAAATTTGTTAACTTTAAAATACATCTCTATCTAGTATTGCAAGCAATTTTATCAGAAAACTAAAAGTAATAAGATAATTTCTGAGGAAAAATGCAGTTTTTAGAAATTATACCATTAACA
This sequence comes from Chaetophractus vellerosus, assembly GCA_004027955.1. Taxonomy (NCBI): domain Eukaryota; kingdom Metazoa; phylum Chordata; class Mammalia; order Cingulata; family Chlamyphoridae; genus Chaetophractus; species Chaetophractus vellerosus. Next base: position 17,337 of record PVKH010003916.1, read on the forward strand.
TATTAGAGATGGATTAATCCAAGAAATTGATTAAAGTAAATAAAAATATAACAAAAATAATTATTCCACTTATATTATTTTTAATATTTGCATTATCAATATGAAGGATTTTTTGTTGTTTTATGTACACAAATATACCATTTCAGAAAGGATTTTATTTTTAGATATGGTTCTGGAGTAGAACTTTATTATAGATTCACCATAATTTTAATAATGAACAAATAAATTTTTTTTTAATCACATGATGCTAATTATTTTAGGGCCTCATTTCCCCCTCAAAATGTCTCAGTTTCGTCAATAAATTATATAGTCAACCTATGTATATTGGGTGTCTGTTTTCTTGTCTGTAAAATGAGGGCATTAAACCAGATGGCTAATCGGCTTCCTTCCAGGCCTAATATTTTATTGATGCTAATCCACCCTCTTCATCTGACAGTTGAAGAAACTGAGGCCTAGAGGAGGAAAGGATTGTCCTAAAGCCAGATCACAGAGGAAGGATGAGCATCCAAGTGCTTAGACCTCAGATTCAGACACTCTCCAAGATGCTAAACTGTATATATAAAACCACTAAGGAGCTTTCCACCTAAACCCGTCTATAATTATAACAAATAAACAAAACTTGACTCCAGAAAAGACTTTCTGTATATTTCCATCTGATCATAAGTCTCAGAATTATCAGAGGAAGTCATTTTTCATGTTTCAGCTATTCCATTCCAAAAATTTAAAAGAATAAATTAAATAAAATAAACATTGTTTATTTCCCCAAGCTTCAAAAGCAATCATGCATTACTTCTTGACTTTAGCACTCCATATTTTAAGGGAAATGTTTGAATAATGTGCTCAGCTAAATTATCTGACAGAGAGGTCAACACATTCTGCCTAGGATTCTAAACATATAATTAGAAAGACATTTATCTCAACAAGTCCAGTCTTAGTGGATCTTGCAGATGAACTAATTTAAATCATTTTTAACATGAGAAAGCATTATCAGGCTTATGTTTTCTTTTTGCTCAGGTTAATCTTGCATTTCAGGAAGTGAACACCAAGTGATTTAATCAAGGAACACTTTAAACTCTAGGTTGAAGTCTTTTAAGGGAAAATATTTGAATAGAAACACATACTCCATCATTCTGGAAGAATTATTTAAAGTCTACCATTCTCACATAATAAAATTTAGTTCAGCTGAATAAACTTGAATTAAAAAAGAACATTGGAATCCACAAATATATAACAAAGAAAGGGGGAAAAGAATAATGAAATAAAATTTAAAGAGAATAATTTAGAAGCTACATTTTTTAAAAATTTACTATCTGTTACACCTATATCCTAGTTATCATTTGCTGTGAAACAAATTCTTTTAAAACATATCGGCTTAAAACAACAATCTTCTCATTATATCTCACAGTTTTGTGGGTAAAGAATTCAGCCAGAGCTCTGATGAGCAATGCTCTGATCCATGTGGAATTGGCAGACTTTACTCAGTAGGATTCAGTTGAGTAATTGGTTGATGAGGAGGCGCTTAGATGGCCTCACTCACAGGCACGGCACCTTGACATGAGGAGTTGGAAGGTTGGGCTCAATTAGAACTCTTGACCAGAGGATCTATATGTGCCCTCTCCAGTATGGAAGGTTTCAGGGAATGTCAATGTAAGAAGAACTTCTTACACTATGGGTCAGGGCTCCAAGTGGTTCCGAGGGACCAAGGCAAAACTGGTAAGATTTCTTATGACCCAGCTTTGGAAGTCTCTGTCCATCACTTCTGCATCTTCCGGTCAAGCAAATCACTAAGGCCAGCCCAGATACCAGATGAGAGGAATTAGACTTTTAGCAGAGAATTTGTGGACATCTTTAATTTCCCACACCTACCTTGTTCCTCCAAAGGATTTGAGGAACCTCACGTGAAAAAAAAAAGGTAAACATATTTAAAAGATGTGTTTAAAATCAGGAGCTGGGAATGGTTGTAGTTCAATGCTTGAGTTGCTGTTTCCCATGTACAAGTTCCTGGGTTCAATCCCCATTACCACCTAAAGTAAATAAATAGATAAATAAATAAATACCTACATACATAAATATTAAGGGGGATGGATGTAGCTCATGTGGTTGAGTGCCTGCTTCCCATGTATGAAGTCCCAGGTTCCCCAGTACCTCCTAAAAAAAATTTTTTTTTAATTAAAAAAAAAAGTCAGGAACTTAGAAAATATGCTCGGGCTCCTACCTACCTTTTTTACTGAATTTACATCAATGATTAGGACCTCACCTATAACAACGAATCAAAGTGGTGACAGCAAGCATCTGGACTCGTTCTTGATTTTATGGGGAAAGTCTTTCTTTCAGTCTGCTAGGCAGCTGAAATGCAATATACCAGAAATGGATTGACTTGCAAGCTTACATTTCCAAGGCTGAGAAAAGTGGCTAAATCAAGGCATCATCAGGCTAGGCTTTCTCCCCAAAGACCAGCTGCTGATGATCCTGGACTCCTCTGTCATGTGGCAAGGGACAATGGCAGCATCTGCTGGTCTCTCCCTTCTCTTCCAGGTCTCTTTGCTTCAGTTTCCTGCTTCAGTGGCTTTCTTTCTGTCTCTCTCTTCATAGTCATCTCATTTATGAAGGACTGCAGTAAGAGGATTAAGACCCACCCTGGGCCACACCTTAATTGAAGTAATCTAATCAAAAGTTCCTTTACTGAAGTAACCTAATCAAAAGGTCCTACCTGTAATAGGTTCACACCCACAGATTTTCTGAGGTACATACAGTCTCAAAATACCACAGTGTTCATATTGCATTTCAAGTATCATGTATGCTGTAGGATTTTGTAGGTGTACATTACCAAATTAAGGATGTTTACTTCCATCCTTAGTTTCCTCAAGCTTTATTTATGAATGAATATTGAACTATAACAAATGTTTTTTCCTGTACCTATTGAGATTATATGATTTTTTTCATTTATTTTTTAACATGATGCATTACCTTGTTTCTTTTTCTAATTGCTAAAATAAACCCAGCTCAGTCATGATCGATTTAAATGTCCTATTAAAATATCATTTTAATTTGAGTTCTAATATTTTATTTAGGATTCTTGCATCTATGTTCATGAGGGATTGGCCTGTAGTTTTCCTGTTTTCTAATATCTTTGTCAGGTTTTTCAAAAAGCTTGTCTGGGCCTCGGAAATGAAGAACTGGGTTTATACCTTCTCCCTTTCCTCCCTTTTCCTTCAGTTCTAAAGCCATGAGGATAAGCAAGGCAAGGAAAACATCTAGTATAGCTCAAGGCAGGATGACAGAGCCCAAGCAGGGTGAGAAGCGTGCCCTCATAGCAGATATGTCCAGCACAAACAGTTTAGTGGTTCCTCAAAAAGTTAAACATGCAACTATTGTATGACCTGGAAATCCCTATTCTAAGTATACGCCTAAATGAATTGAAAGAAGGGACTTGAACAGATATTTGCACACCACAATGTTCTAACATCATTATTTGCAATAGCTAAAAAGTGGAAGCAACCCAAGTGTCCATCAAAAATGGTTAAACAAAATGTAGTACATACACACAATGGAATATTACTCAGTTCTGATACATGTGAAAACATGGATGGGCTTCGAAGACATCATATTGAGGGAAATAAACCAGACACAAACAGACAGCTATTATATGAAATATCAAGAATATACAAATTCATAGAGACAGAAAGTAAAGTACAAGTTGCCAGGGGCAGGGGAAGAGGGGAAATGGGGAGTTAATGCATAATGGGTACAGTGCCTATGTTCAAAGTGTTGGAAAAGTTTTGCTTATGGATGGTGGTGATGGTAGCAGTAGCACATTTTGAATGTGACTAATGCCACTTAATTACATGGTTGGCAGTGGCTAAGATGGGAAATTTTATGTTGTATAAGTGTTACCATAATTCAAAAGAGAGAGACTACAGAGTCAATGACAACTAGATGCAACACATGATTCTAGACTGGATCTAATAAAGGAGGAGAAAATTCCCAAAAGGATATTTCTGGGCAATTGAAAAAGCTAGAATTTCAACTGTATGCTTTATATTAACATAAAATTTCTTGAACTTGATAATTGTACTTAATGTGCTTACTTAAGTGAACAGCCTTGTTCTTAGGAAATATGCATGGAAGTATTAAATGGTAATGGAGATTGATGTATACAACCCACTCTTGAGTGTTTAGAAAATAGATGAAAGAGAAAGAAGAAATGAAAGGAAGGGAAGGAGAGGGGAGGGGAGTTTTCTGTATAATTTTGCATTATGTTTGCAACTTTGCTATAAGTTTGAAATAATTTCAAAATTGTTTTTTTTTAATCATGAAAAGTTCAGAGTTTATTAATGATGATATAGTAAGCATGTCCTTTTAGGAGACTGTGTTTGGGAAATTATAAGCAGTACTCTCCTTTCCAGGAGTATATTACTACTGAAATCATGGTTTCCGTTTTAATATCTCATAATGGATTTAAAAGAATAAAGTGATGCATTCTATTAAATTTAATAAGATTACAAAAAAAATAAAAGCATGAAATTTCTTTCTTTCTCAGAGATTGGTGTGCAGGATAGACTGAGCACACTGCTCTGCCTCAGGAGCTGACGTTTTTGCCCTTGTCACAAGCCCTAGGGTGTTTCCCTCATTTGCAAGGGGATACTTCCTCACCAGCACTCCATCTGCTTCCCAGCCCCTGGGCAGGAGCAAAGAGAGAAGATTAACTAAACACTGCTTCCTTTTTAAAACATGTCACCGGGAAACTGCACTTCCATTCAAAAATTTAATCTCCAGGCCTAGTTGCAAGGGAGGCAGAATAACCATATTCCTAACATTTGGGAGTTCTAGTCCTAAAAATAAGAAAGGGGGAATGGATACTGGGGGATACTTAGCATTATCTGCCCTGGGAGTTTTTAGTTATCTTTATGTTAGGCATTTTAACTTAATCACATTGTGGTAAGAGAGCGTGGTCTGTATAATCTCAAATGTTTGAAATGTATTGATGGCAAATGGCCTCCTGTTTCCTGTGTGCTTGAGAAGTATATGTATTCCCTAATTGTTTTGTGCTGTGTTCTTTATATATCTACTAGATCGATATTGCTAATTGTGTTGTTCAATTCTTTTATATCCTGATATATCATCAGCTTAATTTAACAATTAAGGAGATGGGTATATTAATCAGAGTCTCCCAATATGAAGGTGAAAGGGTCATTATTTTCTTTGTGCTTCTATCAACTTTTGCTATATTTATTTTGAAGCTATTAGACGCACATAAATTGAGAGTTGTAATATCTTCCTAGGGATTTGAACCCTTCATCAAAATGGAGAGTTATCCTCTATCTCCAAAAATTTTGTTCGTTTTAAAGACTGCATTTTGTGATAGTTGAATAGCTATACCAGCTTTCTGTTCATTAATATATCTTCATCCATCTCTTTACTTGAAATCTTTCTGTGTCCTAATGTTTCAATTGTGCATTTTGTAAACAAAAGAAGTATATTTTTGTTTTGTTTTTTTTAATCTAGTCTACTAATTTTTGTCTTTCAAATGTGTAGTTTTTTATACTTATATTTATGGTTATCACTAATATAGAGATTAATTTCTACCAATTTATATTGTACTTATATTGGCCTGCTTCTATTTTTTTTCATTTCTTGTCCTTTTTTGGTAGAAGTTCTGTGCTTCATTTCATTTTTCATTTTATTAGTTATTTTATTCTATTTCTGTTCTTTCAGAGTTTCCTTAGAATAATTCAAAAAGCATACATAACTTTTAAAAACTTAGATTTACTCAATATCTTAACTTCTTCTCTTACATGGTATGACAGCCTTTAAATGCTTTAACTCTAGCCTGCCGCTTTCCCAATATGTTATTTCTATCCATATTTTATTTTTCCTTTGTTTTTAGAACTATAGACTAGACATTATTTTTACTTTATATAGTCAGTGTTTGTTTATATCTACCAACTGTTTATAGGTTTCTTTCTTAGCAGCTACTTTTTAATTTCTAGTGCTTGCTTCCAGAGTCATTATATTTCTTCCTGCAGTACATCTTTTAGATTTACTAAATTGGTATAAACTTTCCATTTTATTTGTCTGAAAAACATATTTGTTTTGCCCCTGTTCTTAAAAAAGCAATTTTACAGGGACATATAATTCTCCATTAATTTATGTTTTCTTTCTGCCCTTTGAAGATACTTTTGTACTTTGCTCTCATTTGTATTGCTGTAGCAGACTACAATCAGTTTGTTATTCCTTTTTTCTTCCCTTTGGCTGCTCTGTGGTTTTTCTGCATAATGTCTTCATTTGTATATCTACTTATTTATCCTTCTTGGGATGTAGGTGGTTTCCTGAATCAGAGGAATGCTAACTTTCAGCTATTCTGGAAAATTCTTATTCATTAGTTCTCCTAATATTTAGTGTCCCCTATTCTCTTCATTTGTTCCTTCTGGAAGTCCAATTATATACATTATATGTTATATATATATTAGAACTTCTCTTAATCATTTTTTAAAAGAATATTTCCCATTTCTTTCTCTGTTGTTAAATATATTATTTTTTAAGATTTATTTTATTTATTTCTCTCACCCTACCCCCTTCATTGCTTGTGCTTGCTGTCTGTCTGTGTCTACTCTTCTTCTTCTTAGGAGGCACCACGAATTGAACCTTGGACCTCCCATGTGGGAGGAAGGCGCCCAATTGCTTGATCCACATCCGCTCTCTGCTTGTTGTGTTTCTCATTATATTTCCTCATTGTGTCTCTTCATTGTATCATCTTGTTGCTTCAGCTCGCCATGCCAGCCTATCACATCAGCTTGCTGTCTTGCTTGTCTTCTTTA
>PVKH010003917.1:0-13035 GCA_004027955.1 Chaetophractus vellerosus
GGGCAGAGCCGCCGTGGGCAAAGCAAAAAGCCGCCACGGGCAGGGCGGAGCCCCCACGGGCATGGCAAAGTCACCAGTGAACAGCGGAGCTGCTGCCTGCAAAGCGGAATCTGGCAGCTGGCAAAAACATGGAGGACTGCTGCCCGCAAAACATGGAGCGGAGCCGCCCGTGAAAACGGAATGGAGCCACCCATGAACGGAGCGAGCCGCTGCCACGGAGGGCCGACTCAGTGCGCCGCCGCAAAGATAGGGGGAGACAAGAAGCAGACATAGAAAAACACAGAAGAATGGACACACAGCAAGACCAAGCAGAAGGGGGGGGGGATATGTAATAAATTTAAAAAAATAAATCTTTAAAAAAAAAAAAAAAAGAAAGGCATGCTAGGCAAATAACTAACCAAAAGAAAGCAGGGTTGCTAAGAGTGGATGATTAATAACAAAATGTTAATAGTGATGATCTCTGTGGGAATAAGTGATTTTTATAATGTTCTTCATGTCTTTCTGCATTTTTCAATGAAAATATATAAGTATATGCATATATTTTAATGAAAAAATATATTTTTAATTATTACAGAATTTATTAATATAGCATAATTTTGAATAAATTATCTATATTATCTGAATGGCCCTATTGGAGGCACATTAAATCATTTAATCTGTATAACAATGTAATGAGGGAAGCACTATTATTGGTATCATTTTACAGGTGAGGAATCTGAGGCACAGAGAGATTTCAAATAATTTGCCTAAGCTCACACAGTTAGTAGAGACAAGGCTTAATTAGGAACATAACTAGTTGTATGTCCTAGGAAGATATTACACATATAGACACTGGGTTAATGTGGAAGATACAAATCAGAAATTACTAAGGTTACTTTCTGATTTGTACAGGAAATTTTTTCCAATAAGAATATTTAAATGAGAAAATGCATTTAACATTTACTAGAAAGAGTGAAATTCATAAATAAGATAGGGAAAATACCTTTCTATAATTTGGTTCATGAGTTTATACTCTAGAACTGTAAATTAAAATGACCATGTATAAATTATGAATTTTTCCAGGTAAAATGTATCATTTCTGTAATAGATATGACCCTATTTTTATATCTGAGTGCCTTGTGATTGTGTCAATAAAGTAGTTTTAAAAAGTATTAACCAGTTTTTAACAATGAAAACTTAGAAAATATTTCCATCCATGTTTAGAAATCTTGCCTGTAAAATTCATGACTAGAACTATCTTCTATTTAGATGAGTTTTCTTTCTCAGATCATAGTTTTCTTTTTAAACAAATATTCAGTTTAGGATGGATTTTAAGATAACACATAGTATTTTTAAAATAAATTCCACAACTACGAAAATAGAGAAAAATACACATTATAAATTACCATTCACCTGCATTTACAGTAGCCAGGAAAAATAATTCATCATTTGTAAGTAATGGATGTATTTCTAACCCAATGGATATTGAAAGAAAAAGGTACATTTATCTGCTCTATCAGAAAGGGCCTTGCAAAATGGCATGTAGACAATTACATTTCTGGGAACATTCAATTGGCCACCTATCTTGGCTAAACTACAATAATGTGCATTTTGGCAAATCATATCATTTACTAAGTCATTTTAAATGTATGCTATGCATTTCTTTTCTTCTTACCTCTCAAAAAATTCTCTAGAATGCTTCAAACTTAAAGAAATATGCAGATATGCCCTGAATATCTTGTCATAACCAGCCTCGCTTTGCTGGAAGCCAGAGCTCCCTTCTCCAAATAGATCTTATACTTTCAGGAGGTATCACAAAGCTACACTTCTATCTACACTATCACTGCCATGGCAGCATATTGAGCATGTTGTAGTGGATGACATATTTATTAGAGGCCTTATTTAATGAAATAAAAACAAAGGGCAAGTAGCTAATAAATACCTCTCCTTCCATTGTCAGAGGTTGTCAGGAAAGTTGTCCCTTCCATGTCAATGAAATAAGTTTATAACTTTCAAAAGCTACGGTCTTTTTTGCACAATTTCTTTCACTATGCAATACTATTCACATTCGTTTATGATATCACATTATAATGTATGAAAAAGTGACTTTGAGAAATGGAAATAGAAGCATCCATATGCATAGTTATAATAGATGTATGTTGGGCTCTGGAATATAAACTATGATTTGTCTACGTTTGATGTTATTGAAGAGTATTATCTTATGCATAATTAACAGGGGTTTGAAAGGTTGAATATAAAACATTATAGTATGTCTTGTCAACTTACATTGGGAATTCTATTGTGACCATTAAAAATAATCTGTAACTATGCTTTCTACCTAATCAGGAAAAATGATAAATAATATACTTAGTTGGTTTGTCTTTGTTTTCACAGATACTCTCCTCTCTGTGAGTAACTGTAAAGAGTAAAATAACAACAAGGATTTGGAACTGCCCAGGGCATTTAAATAGTCTGAAGACTATTATAAATTCTAGCTCACTTGCATTTCACATGTGACAATGTCTATTGATCTTAAAATAGTAGAAATTAAATTATTGGCACGACTACATAAATCTCATGTTTAAATACGGAAAGCCATAGGTGGCCAGCTCACTGGCAAGTGGCTCACTATTTATGCCATTTGATCAGTAGATTAGGAGTTGATAGAAATATTATAAGCCAAACAATTATTAACAATAAATATTATGGTTTATGAAACATTATCAGTAGCCTCGCCTTCAGTCACAAACTAGCCACCCAAATAAAAATATTACCTTCAGTTTCTTTTTGCTCAAAATACTTGTAAGTCTTACATTAATATTGCAAACAGTTTTCTGAGAACTTCTAGTTATAGGCTGGGTAGTAATAAGCAGATTAAATGGTCTGGGTTTAGTTTGAGTTAGAGCACTAAGAGTAAAACAAAGGTAAAAAAGAACTGAAGAGAAGGCAGTTAGTTCACTAAAGAAGAACCAAACAAGGCTGGATTCTCAAGTCTTGGGAATATGGCACATTCAACAAAAGTGTGTTCCAGTCACTGTGCTAGGTATTATCTTCAAACATTTGAACAGAACCACTTAAGAAAATTAAATTTTTCCTATAGTTACACCTAAGCAAATACGTTAAGATAAAACATTTCCCAAATCTGGAGTCAGGGATGACTCCATGACTAAATGTATATAACCAAAGTAGTGAAGAATGTTCATACTCAAAGTAAATAGGTCTATACTTTTAATAGAAAGGGACTGATCATCTTTTAAAGAAGAAACATAAGATCCAAAGACTATATTTTGTCGCATTTTAGGATATTTAGAAAATGGAAAATACAGTAATATTATTTAATATCCATTTTAATATGACATAAGGTTACTTGAAGCCATCTTTTCTCTAGAACAGCATTTGGCACTTACTAGGCACTCAGTAAATAGTTGTTGAAGGAATGACTGAATGGTTTAGCAATTTTTGATTCATCAGAATAAAAAATGCAACATAAAATTAATGTTGGTGGACTTCTGAATAGATAACTATTAGAAGTATAAAACAAAGTAGGACATAGCGTTGCTACCACCGGTAAGGCCAAGCTGAACGCTTAGACAGCATAACCTCTCCGAACTTCATAACACACTACAGCGAGAAGGTTGTTCACTCATGTTATTGAGAGAAGTTCAAAACAAACAGTCCTGTAACCTCTTTGTAATCATCAGCATGCAGAGAATGAAGATCATTCCCTCTACTTTTGGATGTGGCCCTTTTTAAAAACAACAGGTACTTTGTGACAACAGGCAACGAATGACACAATGATGCCCAGTAGAAATCAATCTGAGAGATGACTAAGTCATGCCTTTTCTAAGCCTTTCACAACAAACTCTTTCCTTTTTTCCATTTTATAGAGCCACACATATTCCAGCCACTAGCCACATAAAATGTGAGTTATTTGCTAGAGACTTGATAACACTGAGGGAAAATAAGTCCAACATTCTTGCCAAGTGAAAGCATGAAAAAAAAAAAGTCTGACTATTACAGTTACCTTCAAGGTAAAATTAATTATTAATTAGCAAAGCCTGGACATGTTATGATTGCTATCAATATTTTAATACTTTCAGTGCGAATTTCATTCTCACCACCACAGTTTGTCTACCGAAGGAGCCTGAGAGATGTTTACTTTCAATGAGATTTGTTATAATGATTACTCTAAAAAGGTTTCAAATATTTTGAAATGCTTTGAATCTTCTTCTTTTTAATTTCTAATATTAAACAAACTTAAAAAAAGATTCACATTTCATTGATGCAAATGAACTATTCCACCATTCTTAGCCAGGTCATGAAAGGTTAGATTGCTAATTTATGAACATTATTTTTTTAGTCCCTACCTACTAATGCTGCAGTTCACAGGGCATTCAGACTTGTGCCTTGTCATAGAAGTTTTGCAATGATTTGTAAAACCTGAAATTTATAAAATTAGAAAGTTAATTTATCAATTAGCCAAATTCAACCTAACTCATCTGGAGAGCCAAGACTGCAGAAAACCCTACCTTAAAATGTACCAGGTTTCAGAAGGGTTTAAAAGAAACCTTAAGGGTCAAGAATTAGATATGTCACAAACAGGGTATGGCCAAATAAGAAGAATTAACTCTCTACTTCAGTTCCTCGGATTCCCCTGCCCCAGAGAGAAAAGATGCCAATGAAGGGCACCTTCTGAACCTGGAGGTATCGGCCCAAGAAAATCTCATACAGGAAGAGTGCCTCCGATTTGCCTCGGGGATAAAGCCATAACCTCAAAGGCTAATACCAAGGTTCCAGGGCAGCTTAGGGGAAAGTCAACAAGGATTTGGAACTGCCCAGGGCATTTAAAGCCTCGAGGGGCTGTCCTGGGGACAGTATTCACTAGAGAAGAGCCACAGTAGATAATAAAAAATAAAATAAAGCAAAAAGCTGTGGGGGCAATCCCCATGTTCTCTCAGACAGTAGCCCCAGATTTGCCCACATCTATTTTTATCATACACCTGTTGCTTCTGCATACCCTCCTGACCCCCAGCCTGTGACTAAGCTCTTCAGCCCTACCTGTGACACTGTCTCACCCCAGACAGGAGCTGTGTCCTACCATGCAATTCCTGTAAATCCTGTGGCCCCTCGCAACACTGGGCTCCCAGTAGGGGAGTTGGCACTGTACCAGGCTGCCACTTCCAGGATCCTGGCCATTGTCCTCAACGCTTTCGCACCCACCACATCGGAACCATCAATAGATGCCATTGATACTCATCTCATCATGTTACTCTCCAACTTCAAATCCTTCAGGGACCTCCCATTGTACACAGGATAACAGCCACATTCTTCACCAAGTATTCAGGGTTCAGCCCTTCCTTCCTTACTCAGCCTCATCTCTCACGGCTCCAATAAAACTGAACTACTTTCTGTACTCCAGAAACCCTGGTTTCTTTCCCACCTTGAGGCCTCTGTTTTTAGTCTAGTCATACCTTGTGAGGCTGAACTAATTCTCTTTTAAGACATTACATGCCAGACAGATATAGCCCATTACATTATGTTCATGAACTGTTTTTCTTTGCACTCTAATATTACTCTCACACTGGAGCCAAAATTCCTAAAAACAAGCATATTAATAATCTAGCCATAGAAATTCAAATTAACAGTTATTGAACACCTACTACTTCCTTGCCACTGTTCTAAACATTTATTTGCACTAATTTATCTAATCCTCAGAGGGATTCTATGAGTTGCTACAGTTATTAATGCTGTTTTATAGATGAGGAAACAGAGAGATTAGAATGACACAGCTAATAAGGGGAGGAGCCAAGAGTCACACTGAGACATATAGTTCCAGGGCATCCTACTAAACTTGCCTGCTACTTTAGCGATAGAAAAAACAAACTATGTTTGAATTTATGATAGATAATGGCAAATGCATGTCAACTGACATTAATAAAATCTTTCAATTTCATGGTTGAGGATAGTGGAGATGACCGGAGCATCTAGTCCGCAAATCTAAATGGCTCTGCAAGAATTACCTTTATAATGCAAACATTATATCCCCCTAGCTCATTTTGCACTTCACCAGGGAAATTTTTCCATATTATGTTAACATTTTAGTACTACTTTAAAAAATAATAAAGTGGAAATACACTGTTGAATTATGCTGCTGACAAAAAAACTACGTAATTAATGTTACAGAAACATGTGGGTTCCCAATGCCTTGAAATCTTAACTGTATGTCATTTTACCATTTATAGTTTATTAACAAAATTAGATGCAGCCACTTTTATATTAACTGCTGTACATTTTTCTGATGTTAAATCAATACAGTTTCCATTTTTCATGTAACAGAAATTTAGAAAATTAAACACATCAGACAAATGGTCATAATGCAACCATAAAATGAAATCAGAAAGATTAAAATGATGACTATTATTTATCATGCATATTTGCATCTCCAAATAGTAAAAGTCTTAATTGCTTGCCTTAGGTTCCTATAAGTATAAAAATAAAATATGAATTAACAGATTGCCCTTTTCCCTTTTCCAGAAAAAAAAATTAATTCCTGGGCACAGAGAAAGTGGTCAATAAATACTTGATTGACTGATTCCTGTAATAAGCTTGTTTAGTTGCTAAAACATCTGATACTTAGTATTTTAAGTAGTGAGGAAGAAAAAAGTATCCTAACTACTTAACATGTAGTTATCATGAACCTTATTAAAAATCACTCGAAGGTTGGGGTAAAAAATAAGAGCATTTTAGAAAATAACTGGCAAAGTAGCTTTAATGGTGTAGAGCAAAAACATTTTCAAAGGAGCCTTTGTATACCAGGTTATTCATTCAATTACACATATTTATTGTGCACACATAGTGCAGGATATGGAACTAGTTACTTGACAAACACCAGTAAATGAATAGACCCTGTCCTTGTGGAGCTCATTCACCAGTGGGAGGTGAGACCGTCACACAAGGAGAATCTCGAGATGGTAGGTCACCTCTGTGAAATTAAACTATGAAACTATGAAGTCACTGAAATATGTCTTCCCTTTCAAAACTTCTGAATGCTCCCTAAGTTTAGCCTCCTACTACCCCCACTTAGGCCTGATTGCTACAGGAAGTATCTACTCCAACACCTTCCTTTCTTGTTACATATTTAAATTCTATTCCCTCGATGCTTAGTTCTTAGCTCCTTGCATTTTTTCTAATGGTGTCTGGTAACCCAGAGGAATGACTAACTGATTGAAAACTTCGGGTGATAGCAGCAAATGATATGGGGAATGTAGGTTTATTTGGGGGAGAAGTTTATTTGGGTCCTGAAAGACTCTACTTAGGGATTTCTGCATCTGGCTGTACATCAGGTTGATGTCAAACAGCATCACCTTCCAGAAGAAGGATGTTTGGCAAAAGGAGTATTTCAAAGGGTGGAGTTAATGAAATCCTTAATGAAGAGGAGGATAGAAAATTCAGAAAGGCAGACCGTAACCACTCATAACAAAACAAGGCCAGAATAATATTTCCATGTATTTGAAAAGTATACAAATATGAAGCTAACGATTTTTGAACCAAACATCCTGTCCTTCAAACCTCCCATAAATCCATTTCAGTGTAACATCAGGGCCTTTAAATACCAAAGAATTTAAAGTCAATAAGAGAATTTATTTAATGCTCTAAACTAAGAGCTTGTTTTATTTAAAGTTTGGGTCTTGTTGCTTCTGTTGAAAAAAAAATGAACAAATAACTCTTTGAGGCCTTATCATGTTGACAATGGTATTACATCTTAGGTCCCTCAGGTGTAATGAAGTCCTGGGATGGCTAATAATCAGAAGCTACAAGTCTGAAACATGCCAAAAACAGAAAGAAAGACTCCTTGGACTGTCTTTCCTTGATTTCCATAGGTGTTTCACAACCTTGTCGACTACCAGACAGCATTCCTAATATGTCCAGACTTTTATTTTTCCCTCAATAAACCAAGTAGGGCCAAGTTGTAGTCTGAACACAGGATAACTACTGGATGGGCTAACAGCACTAGCTCTTGTGAGATACAGTCCTTTTCTCTGAAAAAATAAGTTCCAGAAAAATTTTCTATTTCCTCACAAAGGTAGTTTTCCCCTTACAAATGTTTGCTGATCTGAACAAACTCCAGTTTTGTTAATAAATTAAACAAAAATGCTTTTCAATTCAACCACAATGAAACATTTCATCCAGACCTCATTATTTGCCATTTCTATGCCTCTTCAGAATTTGAGTACTCCCCCGCGTGCACCAAAGTGACAGGAGAAAAACCTGTTCCCAAGCTACTTTTAGAGAAGTAAATACTTGGAAATTCACTCTGTAGCTAAGAAAGCATATCATTATAGCCTTTGCAAAGACATCCTGTAAACATCCAGAGTCAAGCAAAGAAGATAAGATTTTTAAAGAAAGATTGGAGTCTTACTTTCAATTTCAGTGAAAACGTGACTCTTTTCGATGGCTCCCCATTGCGGTCCAGACTGCCTTACCACAGCTTGCCACCTGGGACCCTTTAAAGACCTTATCACAAGTTCCTCTTAAATATTTGCCCTGAACTATCCCAGTGGTGATATACATCCGTAGGTGTTTTAGTTTTCCTCTCAATTGTCTGTATCCCTTACTAGAATGGAAACCACTTGAGGGTAAAGATTGTGTGTTGGTGACTATCAGGAACAATGTACCTGGCATATAGTGAGCACTCAATAAGCATTTGTTGTATGAATGACTGCCTCCCCCAGAGGTAATGTACAACATTAATTCCAAGTGTTAAAGGAATTTCAGGACCTAAGGTCCAGAGAGCTTATAATGTCATGGAGTCAGCTTCTTTTTCAGGCATCAGTAAGTTGGTAGGGTTGGCATTTAAGGCATGGGAATCTGGTGGTGACTCTTGGCAAGCCCAGAGATTGAACTAACTGGCAATCATGGTATTCTCAGCATGAAAAAAAAGTTGGCCTACAGTTATCCAAACACCGAGAAGCAGAGATAAACTCAAAAGGGAGAGATCAATTATTCAAAATCTGAATTCTCAAATAATTTAGAGACAAAATGTGTTGCCTGATGGACTAATTTTGTAATTCTGAAAAGCTACACACCCTGTTGCACTGCCACATAATGAATTGTGCCTTCATATACCATTTGGGGTTATTATCACAATTTTTTCTTCCTTCACAATTTTGTAACCAAGAACTGACTGTAAAGCTTATGCTTAGCTAGGGAAGGGCTTAGAACTATTTTAGATGGAAGGAGGAGGAGGTATAAATAGAAGAAGGCAAATGGAAGAGAAGGAGGAAGGAAGGGAAAGTTGGATGGAAAACAGGAGGAGAAAAAGCCTCACAGCTAGTTCAGGTGACCTTGGTCATAATCAGGTTTTTTGCAGTGTCCTCCAATTTTTTTCCTGAAGATAAGGTTGACCTTACTTTGCTGAAACGATAGGACTTCAGTGAGATACCAAACCATGAGCTCAGATAAAGAGTAAAAAGACGGTGATGACGGTGGGTGGTGATGATAGCACTAACCATGGCCAGGCCCTGCTCTAGTACTTTACATAAATGTGCTCATTTGGCCTGCACAACTTCCCTATCAGGTAGGTTCTATAGTTATTATTCCCATTTTACAAAAGAGGAAAGTGAGGAACAAACAGGGAAGGTAAATGCACAAGTTCACACAGCCAGCAAGTGGCAGAGCCAAATACTCATCTAGGAAGTCTGGTTGCAAAGTTCTCATCCACTCTACTCCGCTATAATAGTTTTCAATGGCTTAGATCATGTCTTCTGTAAAAATGCGATGATTATTGCAGATAAATTAACTTAAAGCCTCCACTATGACAACTAAAAAAGTACCAAGTATGAAGCTGTAAATATCAGTTTAAAATTTTTCATCAACATTTTAAAGGCCCCTTACCATAATTTAACACTCTTCTTTAGATCACTGATTTGCCATTTGAAACCTCTAATATGGATGAGGGTGACATCTCTAAGGAAAACATTCTCTTGACTCCATCCCTAGCCACTGCAATTCAATCAATGTTGCAAGAATAACACTTCAATAGCTTCTACTCTTTTCAGATAATCCCAGTGCTCAAAACTCTCGAGGGGTTCCTTATTATGGTGAGTAAATGTCTCAGTGTAGTAAATGGTGGCCTCCATCAACCTATTCCCCACCTTTCTTACCTCAACATCCACTTTCTTTCAATATAGTCTCTTTTTTATTCCCAATAATGTAAACTTATTCTCCCCTCTGTTTTTGCTCACTTAGGATACCTATTTCCTTTTTCATCAGTTCCAAGCCCATACTCTTCTAAAAACTTATTTCATGCAAAAAGCTCATTTACTCCAATTCAGATGGCTCTTCCCTGTCTATACTGTTTTTTAATTGTAAAGAAGTTTCAAGCAAAGTAGCTGGTGCCCTCCTAACTAGGTTTTCTTCTCCCTAAAGAAAAAGGTCATGTTTTCTCCTTCTCCATTGTTCTCCAAAGTACTCAATATGGCATTGTTCACATAGAAAAGTGAATTATTGAAAAAGTGATCGAGTCAAAAATGAAAAAGAAAAAAAGTTATGATACCTGAAAACAACAGGAGACTGAACAACAAAAAATTAGCCAGCAAAGAAAAAATAGTAGAGGAATGAAAATGTAAAAAATGATTTTTTGAAAATTAGAAATGTTTTCTTCTATTATTTATCAAAGATAAAGGAACTAAAAGTATTTGATAAAGTATCATGTATATTGAAGTGCTTAATTTGTGTTACCAAAAGCTAATTTAGTTAAATATCTAATGATATAGTTTGGATCAGTGAATCTCAAACCTTTGTGTGCATGACAATCACCAGGAAGGCTTGCTAACCCCCCAGTTTCTGATTCAGTCAGTCTGGGGAACTGAAGAGAATAGTTTCCCTTTCAAAATTAGTTTTATTCCTAATTTTTAAATATTAAAAAATATATTTATTATTTGTGATATAAACAATATTTATAGAAAAATCATAATAGTATTTATTATTCTTTTTTATTAATATAACAACCAGACTTATTTTAGACACCATGGCCATTTTAAGAAAGGTACCATTAGATGTATGATCTCTGATTTAGGAGCCATCAAGACAGAAAAATCACCAATTGCTGAGTAAGATATCTGGGTTTATATCCTTGGTAGAGGTGCTGCTGTTCCCATCTGCAATTCTTTATATGTTTTTTTCAAGTTACCAAGTGATGTTGATGCTTCTAGTTCAAGGACTACATCCTGAGAACTCTCTTTTGATCTTTATTTTCTTGATTATAGTAAACACTAAAATGTGGAACTGGAAATTTCAGTCCAAGCGGGTCTTATGCTCCTTGCACCTTATGCAAAGACACCAACATTCTTTCCTTTTGAAAACTTCAGAAATTAGGAAAAAACACACTGTATTTAACAGTTTAAGTCCATATAAACTAGACATAGTGCTAATAGCAGCTGGTGCTGCCCTTCACCTTCAAAGAGAACTCAAAACAGCTTCATCTAGATGCCCTTATGGTAACAGAATGCATTTAAATGAGAAAGGACTGTAGTCAGGAACAGTGGCATCTCTACCCAGGATGTAAATCTAGATTCCTTGATACCAAGCAATTGGTGATTTTTCTACCTTGATGGTGCCTACATTAGAGATTGTGTGTTTTATGATATCTTTCTTAAAATGACCATGATGTCTAAAATAAGGTTGGTTGTGATGGTAGTAACAGAATAATATATACTATATTTTAAAATTAGGAGCAAAACTAACTTTGAAAGAGAAACAACTCTCTTCAGCAAGAGAAAATCATTCAATTCAATTCATAGGTTGAATGGTGCATGAAGTCACAAAAATTGGAGCATAAATTTCTATAGAATATATATAGTGCATAGAGAGCATAATCTATTGAAATCTGTATGAGTGTACCTGTACATACACAGCTATGATTTAAGAGAGCACTACTACATACATCAACGAAATTTCAGTTCAAATTATCTTTGCTAGAGAGTCAAGACTGAGTAGTTTACAATTACATTAGACCCTTGAGATGTGTGGATCCCTTAGTCACCATTTTTTCCATGATTTATTCAAATGAATATGAGTGTATATACAGGTTACCACAGATTGAAATGAAAATGTATGCTTTTATTAATAGCCAAGTGAAAAGCACTCCTGAAACCTGCCGTATTAATCTTCTAATGGAAGATTCTGTTTTTTATGAAATTCTTTGCCAAAAAATAAAATCTCAAATTTTTCTTAGAATGTTTCACCTCATATAAAAATAAAAAATAGCAATGATAATGTATCTCACTGTTGCAGGGATAAAGTTATAATATATCAAATCATGTGTCCCCATGCTTCCCATGTACACATGGTATCTCTCACACCTTAACCCAGTAAGTCTGCAACAGAGCAGGTGCCATAATCATTCTCCAATATCAGAAATATAATGAGATTCCACTGGATTGTCATTAGTAGAAGCAGTATTATTTACTATTTCTGTATGCATTTCTGCATAGATGAATCAAAAAGAATAAAATAAAACAGTTCAAGCAGTTCCACTTAGGAAACCAAATCACAATGACATAAACTCACTCAAGACTTACAGACAAGAGCCGGTAATAACCAAAGACTGGATGGTTGATATATGAGTTCAAATAAGAAAAAATTACTTACACTGGCATTAGTGTATTCAAAAATAAGCCTAAAAACAGCTAACACATTTATATAGTAATTTAAACAAATATTTTTCCAGTTGCTTCTTTCTGTATTATACATTAAGGCAGTTTTACAAACAATGGTTTGGTTTTTCAAGGTCAACTTTTCTTTTGTCTTGGAAAATAGAAGAGAAAGAGAAACAATAAAAGTGGAGAATAGATGAATACACCAGTGGAACCAAATAAAGTGCTCAGAAACAAATCCCCACATTTATGAGAACATGACTGATAACAGAGCTGGTCCTGCAGACAAGTGGAGAAAGGATGGAGCATTTAATGATGGTACAGGGTTAAATAATTATGCATTTAGAAAAAAAATGAATTTGGATCCTTACCTTATACTATACACAAAAAACTAATCCCA
>PVKH010003917.1:13135-24251 GCA_004027955.1 Chaetophractus vellerosus
CGCCACGGGCAGGGCAGGTCGCCCGCGGATGGAGCGCAGCCAGCCACCCGCGAACTGAAGCAAGCGCCGGCCGTGAACGGACGCAGAGACCGCCCACAAGCGGGGAAAGCCACGCCTGCGCAGTGACCACTCTCGGCGCCTCGCCGCAGCGGGGGGAAGGGGAGATATGTAATAAAATAAATAAATCTTTAAAAAAAAAAATAACTAATCCCAGGTAGATTAAGCACTTTGCTGTGAAAGGCACAACTTTAAAATTAGAAGAAAATATGGGAGAATTTTTATGACTTCATTGTAGGGAAAGATTTCTTGAACAAGACACTAAAAACTCAAGCCATAAAGCAACAGATTGATAAGACCATATTAAAATTAAGAACCACTGTTTTTTTAAAGATTTATTTTTTATTTATTACATATCCCCCCCTTTCTGCTTGCTCTTGCTGTGTGTCCACTCTTCTGTGTTTTTCTATGTCTGCTTCTTGTCTCCCCCCCCCCACAAAACATACTGTCTATGACCTCAGAATAAGCGAATTCATAGAGACAAAAAGCAAGCCACAGAATGGAAAAAGGTATTTGTATACTCATAACTTATAGAGAATTTGTATCCAGACTACAAGAAAGTTCTATAAATAGATAAGAAAAAGACAACTTAGAAAACTAGGCAAAAGAAATGAACAGGCACTTTTCAAAAGAGGAAACACAAATAGCTAATAATCATATGATAAGATCTGCGACATACTAGTAATCAAAGAAGTGTAAATTAAAACCAGTGAGATACCATGTTATATCATTAGACTAGTAAAAATGGGAAGAGTCTGGTGGTTCCAATGATAGCAAAAGGTTAAAAAGAAATTTGAACATAGTTCTATAAAACATCATTTGCCAGAAGAGGCAGAGGACATCCCTGAGGCCGCAGAGGGTGAACCTTTGTATTCTTGGTTAAGCAGAAACCAGCTTAAGGGGTCTGGCCTCTTTTCACACTACCCCCATAAACACACCCCAGGG
The DNA here is from genome assembly GCA_004027955.1 of Chaetophractus vellerosus. Taxonomy (NCBI): domain Eukaryota; kingdom Metazoa; phylum Chordata; class Mammalia; order Cingulata; family Chlamyphoridae; genus Chaetophractus; species Chaetophractus vellerosus. The sequence continues at coordinate 14,138 of PVKH010003917.1, forward strand.
ACTCACCCTTTGCATGTTAGGGCTGAGAGTAAGGCAAAAGATGTGGAGGATGGTTATACTCTCCAATGGTATCTAGATAAGAAAGGGGGGCCAAGATCCCTCAATCCCACCCTAGAGCCTCATAATTCTTACAGCTATTGAAATCAAGCTGTCCATTATAATGCTGTTTACTCAGAATGTCAGACCCAGTGGGTATCATCACTGGGGGGAAAAGGAGGAAGAAATGCCAGGATATGTACATGAAGATGCAGGTGGAGAAGAAAAAAAGAGTATGACAGCCAACCATGATTAAGCTCAGGTTTTCATTGTATTATCAGAACCTTGCACCATGGATTTGTCTTTGGCACCATGTAAATTTTTTTATACTACTAACTACAGTCCACGGTTTAACTTAGCAGTTCACTATTTGTGTTGTGCAATTCCATTGATTTTTTTAAAAATTTTTATGCAACTGACATATATACAACTTAAAGTTGCCCCTTTTAACCACATTCAAATATATAATTCAATGCCATTAATTACGTTCACAATATTGTGCTACCATTATCACCATACATTGCCAAAACTTTTCCATCGGCACCATAGTAATCTTATACTTCATGGTTGTCCTTTGTTTTCAGTTGGGTCATCCTTGAAACTAGATACCCCATCTACTATCATTTCAGTTCCATCTTTATTATTTTCTCACATTTTTAAAAGCTTATTTGCTTGGAGGATATTAGAATCCCATTTTTAAGGTCAGCTATTTAATGGACATTTCTGGGAGGCAGAAATGAATCAGACATGGTTCCTGCCCTCAAGTCACTTACAGGTTTAGCAAAGAATGGTGGACCAGTGCTAGTAACCAAAGCAGTGAATGTGGTATCCTAGAAATATATGTGGGGTGGGGGAGGGGCACCCTGAGAAGATCAAGTCTACATATAAAATGTGAGCCAGAAAAGAAGGAAACAGCAGTATAAAGAAAGCAAATTTTGAAAGCCAGCAACACAAGTCACTAAAGTCAAATCTGTCCTTGACATTAGGGATTGTTAAAATTTTCCCGTACCTCTGCCGAGAGTTATTTCTGTCAAAATGTTAGCTATGTTATTTACTTTTCTGGGTACTAAGCCTAACAAAATTTAATTTGATGAATGAAACTTGAGTGATCTTATTCTCTTTATTGAATGAATGAATCTGATGAAATGATCAAACAAACAATAAGCGCCTTTCATGGATCAGGCACTGTACTAAAGACACAAAATCAAAGCCCTGAAGGAGTTCAAGGTAGCATATCCACTATTTTAAGAAAGAACATACTTTGCAATTAAGTAGGAACCTATTTGCCAGAATTTCACTGCCTATAAAAAAGGAAAAATCACATGATATGATTCATATTATTTAAGGCAACACTTTCTAATTCATAGCTAACCTTCCTTGGAAAGAGGCAAAGTGTGAATTGTCTACATATGCACAGGCAAACACACACACATACACGTTTAAAATCCACATATAACACAACAAAGCAACTATTACGAATACTTGAACCTGTTTTCAGATGATTAAGTTCCAATATATTTCACCTAACATCTACTTTAATAATGTACGTCCCCAAACATGTTTTATTTTGAGCTTTATTTTTAATGTTATAGAAGCAGCAGGGGGCAATCTAACTTAGGAAACCTGCTGTGATAGTGGTGAGGGCTAAAGCAAGGCTGCATTCTAGAGGTGTCTGAAAAAAAGCTCACTTGGCTGAATATAAAATTTGGTGTATAGGGAACAGGGAAGTACACATTGGAGAGAACAAATCCAGGGCAGTAAAATAACAGAAGGTGAAGGGTCCACTCTGGGATAAAACAAGATGAAACAAAATGAAATAAATATAAAATAATTTTAAAAACCCTCATACAGGCCAAGAGAAATCTATGAAGGCATATAGACATTCTAGGATTTTTGTTTTAACTTTGCCTGCAGGCACTTTTGAGTCCAAATAACTGCAGATCTGGGAATAACAGGTGTTTATTGATTTCTTTGTGATTTTTCTCTTTTTATTTCTTCCCCTTTTTTTCTTGTGGTACTGGAACAGAAAGACATATGTATTCCATATGTAACACTTTAGAAAATAAAAGGCAACAGAAACACTGAACAGATGTGAAGAGTAAGGACCCACTTTCCCCAATACAGCTTAACGTCAACATAACTGCTTTCCCTATATTATTCTAAAAAGAAAAGGCACCAGGACTTCCCCATAAAAATATTAACTGACAAGAAGCTTGAACGTTATCATGGACATTTATGCTATTCAGAAAGTAACATTAGGTTTCTTTTTTAGTTTAATTCTTCTCTTAAAGGACTTATGAGAAATCTCATACAATCATTAAAGTACAAACAATAGCTTGGTTTTACTTGCTTTTAACACTTAAAGGAGAAAGGAAAACTAACTTGTCTCAACAATACCTATCTTTGTGAAACCTTAAGTTGAGCTACAAAAACACACATCACACTTGGTCTAGTCTGATATGTACAAAAAAGTTCAAAAGACAATAACGTATCTATATAAAGAATTAACAACCATAATCTGTCTTTTTACTTATCTGCAGGCTACAGCCTTCCATTCATCACATCAGTTTGGGTTTCTTATGTTTCAAATACCTAATAATGTTTAGAGAACAAAAGTAGGTGAAACACTAAAATATAATACATATAATTTTTCCTAAACTTTAGGAAAACACTTCATAGTCTCTCTAGGTGCTGGGTTTAACTTAAAAGCAAGGGATACTACATCTCATATAAGGACAAAACATTCTGAAACAGTAAAAAAAAATTTTTTTTAATTAAAAAAAGGAAGGAGAAATTGGAAGTTCAACTCTGTTGATATTTTGCAAACAAATAAAGAGGTTTGGACTCAAGATGGGCAGAGAAAGAAAGGGTAAAAGATGGGTTTGTTTTTTTTTAACACAGTTTGGGAGGCAAATGGAAAACAGTGTGTGGGACCTAGTAATAAAGAGAAGGGACTTGTGGGGGTTGGCACAGAGAAGCAGCACACAGAAGAGACGAGGCAAGAGTTGGAGGGGTCTTGTGAAGTCAGCAGGAAGCCCCATGTTTCCAAAGATGAAACAAACTTCTCTGGGGAAAAAAATTTTGTTTTAATATTCCTACATGTGTCAAATGGTGAACTCGGGCAGCAAATAAACTGCAGGGAGGACCAATGCCAGACGGTGTTAAGCAGCAGCGAAAAAGTACAGTGGCCTGTGAGGAAGATTTCATTGTTCAAGAATTCCAGTTGCATAAGGACCCAGATTTTTTCAGAGGCAGTGGCAGCTGCAGTCTGCAGATGCAGTTGAAATAACACCCTGAGCAGGAGGTACATTCCCCTATGGCATGACCATATTTTCTATAACAATATTCCCATGTCCTTAAAAGGAACAAGAGAAAGAAAGGGAGAGAGCAAGACAGGAGACAGATACAACCCCATTCAAGGGGGAAAGCCAGGGCCATACAAGCAGATTGCACAGAGAAATACACAGGACCTCTTGTTTATTATTATTTTTAAATGTTGATAGAAGGTATTTTTATACCCACCAGCTGGAATTTTGGGGGGTGGTAGAAAGTACTAGCATATTAAGAGGAGCAATGAAAAGATTGCTTGTGTCACTGATTTAAACACACACAACAGACATACTCCCGCTCCCCCCAACTTGGCTACAGCTTCTTTAAAAAACACAAAAAAAGCCTTCTTCAAATTGTACCATTCCGATTTCCTGTGTAGACCTTAATGTTCACATGATTTTCTGTCTCCTAAGTTACCCAAGTTACCTAATGCATGCACAGTGTGAAACATTTTTAAATGAGTTAGTCTTTATTGAATTATGATTTCCAGCAGACACTAATAACAAAATTCAAATTGCTCCGGCAGACAAGAATTTTTCGAGTGCTGGGACGTAACCGAGTTTTTAAGACAATCTCAAAGAGCCACCTACCAAGTGTGTGTAGTAACCCGGTACTGCTTGATGAAATACTTCAAATAGTTAATTAGATTTGCCAAGAAAAAAATCAATCATTAAGAGTCAACACTCTAGGAGATACAGATGATAAAGAACTGTTATTGGCACACCCAGGGTGTAGACAGAAGTAAAGCTTAACAAAATAAAGTTTTCAGATTTTCATCGCACTGTCTCTTCAGTCAGCACAATGCAATTAGCAACACATCAAAAGGGGGGAAAGCAACTTCTGCCACCATGATTTCTTTTTCTTCAAGAATTTCTTTGGCCTGTTTAAAAGGCATTTTGCAGGCAAGGAATAATAGAGACACTCAGATTCTATCAATGGTTGCATCACCTATGAACACCTGCAAACTGAATTTGCTCTGTTTTGTTAACCATTTATTTTGTCTTTACTGGATTTTCAAAAGGAAACGTGATAATCCCACTGTTTCTCAGATGCTCAACAGGATGTTTAATCTAATAAAGCCCTTGCAACAGAATGGAATAAAACAACATGGAATATTAGTTAATTTGGGATCTGTGAAAGAATTTTTAACATTTAGGCACTGTGAGGTCAATCTTAAAAATGTTATTGGCAGGATAAAGTAGAATGTCTAACGAACATCTGCTTTTCTTCTTTGTCTCCCTACTGCTACCACTTACATGAGACTGAGACAGGATCAGCTGCAGGGGACATCAGTCACTGGGTCTGTGGGGATTGGTCTCCATCATAAAAACCAAACTTGAATCCATACAACTATCTAGCAGAAACATCTAGAAGTAGGAATAAATAATAAATTAAAATAGAAAATGGATTTTTAATGTAAACATTATGAGAGTTTTCCACCCAAAAGTGAAACATGTCTTCCAAAAGAGGTGATAGAATTTACCTATGAATTTAAAAATTGAATCAATGTGCCTAAACATAAAACTCTTAGAAGTAAACACAAAGGAAATGTTCATAACCTTGGATTTGGCAGTGATTTCTTACATAGGACACCAAAAGCACCAGCAACAAAATTAAGAATAGAAAGAATGGAGTTCAAAATTAAAAACTATTTTACATCAAAGGACATTATTGAGAAAGTGAAAAGACAATCTAGACAAAGAGTAAGTAATTGTAAACCACATATCTGATAGGGGTTTAATACCAAGATATATAAAGAACTGTTACAAAGCAACAACAAAAAGACAACCCAATTTTAAAGTGGGCAAAGGACTTGAATAGACATTTCTTTGAAGAAGATATACAAACAGCTAATAAGCACATGACAAGATGCTCAACATCATTTGTCATATCAGGAAAATGCAAATCAAAACCACAATGAGATACCACTTCATACCCACAAGGATGGCTATTATAAATTTAAAAAGAAAAAACAAAAAATAAGTGTTGGCAAGGATGCAGGGAAGTTGGAACCCTTGTACATTGATGGTGGGACTATAAAATGGTACAGCCAAAGTGGAAATTCAATTGGCTGTTCCTGAGAAAGGGGAGCACAGAATTGGAATATAACTTGCCAATCCCATTTCTAGATGTAAACCCAAAAGAATTAAAAGCAGGGACTCAGATACTTACACACCAATGTTCACAATAGCCAAATGGTGGAAGCAATCCAAGTATCCATTAATAGATGAATGGATAAACAAAAATGTGATATATAAATACAATGAAATATTATTCAGCCATAAAAAGGAATGAAATTGATACACTCGACAACATGGATGAACCTTGAAGACATCAGGTTGAGTGCAAAAAACTAGACACAAAAACATACTGTCTATGACCTCAGAATAAGCGAATTCATAGAGACAAAAAGCAGATTACAGGTTGCCAGGGCCCACAAGGAGGGAGAAATATGGGGTTATTACTTAATAGGTGCAGAGGTTCTGTTTGAGGTGATGAAAAACTTTTGGTAAAGGATGTTCATAGCACAATATTGTGGATGTAATTAATACCACTGAATTGTACATTGGAAAGTGGTTAAAATGGGAAATTGAGCTGCACACTATGATGAAAAGTTTAAAAAATTAAACCAATGGTTCCTAAACATGTTTTGTATAGAGGCACGACCTCCCAGCCACAAAATGTATGTTACACCTCCTACATCTGATCTTCATTTTTACAATATGCTAGGAATTTGATATTGTTGAGAAGGAAATAGTTCAGAAATAATCAGCCAGTGATTATTAGGGATATGCCCATCTATGTAGTATACAATAAAGACCAGTATTGTGCAACAGAAATAAAATGTGAGCCAAGTATTTTCAAGTAACCACATTTTTAAAAAGTCAAAATAAAGAGTGAAATTAATTTTCACATATTTTACTTAATCCAATATATCTAAAATATATTTGTACCGTATATCAAGACAAAAAGTACTAATCAGGTATTTTAGATTTTTTATACTCAGTCTTCAAAATTCAGTGTGTATTTTATACTCATAGCATCCACCCATCTACCTGCAACCTGACACCTTATTTCAAGACAAATATCCCTATATAGTCAACAATTCCAAACTCTCTCTCCTCTAATTTGTCCTAAACACCCACCAGATTAAACTACCTGAAATATTGACTTCATTACATCAATACCCTGTTCAAAATGCATCAGTCTTTTTAGGAAAATGTCCAATGCCCTTATCCAGGCAATTCAAGGTTTCTCTAATCTGGTAACTAAGGTTTTTCTCTAATCTAGCTCCATCATAACTTCTCTCATATATTCTGCAAAAAAAGAGGCTTCCATTCTGGTGGTATGGAAAAATTAATTGGTATCTTAACTTTTTCCTATCGACTCATCAGCAAAAATTAAATAAATACAAAGGCATTCTTCCCCTCCCTTTCCCTTATTCCTCTTGGGCAGCCAGGCCAAGTATTTTTGATACCCTGCTTTGCTTTACCACCAGGTGAGAATGGGTTCCCCAACAAAGAGAAAGCAGGTTTTACAGGTGGCAGCACATTGAAAGTGACAGCCAGGCTGAATGGAAATCTATGGCCCACACTCACTTGCACAGCCTTGGGAAGCATGAACAAGCTTGGCAAGGGAAGGAATGGATACCACCAGGAAAGCTGATCCCCTTGGAATGGCCTCAGGGCACGGCCTCAGTAGTGACTATGATAGACCTGGCCAGAGACCTCTTCCATATATGTCCCTGATGGCAAAATCCCTGGGCCCTTGATACAGCCCAAGGGAGACTGTATAAAAACCGACAGAGCCTCTCACCAACCCTGGTCAGTGGAGACCTGATTTGATTTGATATGGATATGGAACAAGTCATCCTGTTATGCTATCCTCTGAACACATCATAAGCACGCCCACATTTAAGGGGTTTTCCCTAATTCCTTTCCTTCTTTGCCCCTGAAATGCCTCGGCATTTCAGGACAGTTAAATTGGTTATACTCTTAGAATGAGGGCAGGGGAAGTAATGAATGCCTTTTTATATTATTTTACTCTTTGCTAATGAACCAATATTAGCAGAAAAAAAGCTAGCACTAATAGCATACCCTGACATTTCCTAGACTCTTTAGAACCACCCTTCCCTCCCATCAAGCACAAAAAAAGTAGCTAAACACTAAAAACAGAGGGTTAGGCTATCGCCCCTACTAACACCACATCCTTTGAATGAGGTTTATGTTCTAAGCACAGCAATGGATACTGATTTTAACTAGATTTAATCACCTATGAATGTTAAACTAAGAGAAGGGACTCTTTATAGAATTTTCTTGGTTTCAGCATCTGTAAAACCAAGAGCAGGAACTAAATCATTTTTAACCAGTTCTGTAATTTTGTTCTACTCACTCCAGGTTCCAGACCCCAGAGCAATGACTAAGCATTTATTACTTATTTTATTAATTACTATCCTTAATTAAATAACACCTGTAAAAATTACTTAACTACCGAGTGTATGTCTTATTTCCTTAATTAGAATGTAAGATCCTCGAGCATAATTCAACAGAAATATATTAAGTACCCATTGTGTTCAAGGCATAATGTAAGGACAGAGATTTCTTCCTAGCTGGTTGGCATATTACCCCACACAATTGCAGTCACTTTCAATAAGAAAGATTTCTCAACTCTGCTCTGTTTCAATTTTTCGAACTTGTTTTTTCATATAGGCAGGATATTTTGTATAATATATGAATAGGGGTTGGAGGTGATCCAGAAAACAAATGAACACATCTGCCATTTTAAGATTTGTCTTGGGATTGCTGGAGTCCATGAAATGAGAAAGTCGCGGGTCTACTGTGCCAATTGTTCTCTTGATTTTGTTTGTAACAGAAAAATAAATCTTTAGCAGGTTCTAATATGGAGAAATATAATACTGTTCTAGCTTAATTGCTCTTTGGGAAAAGATTCCTGGTTTGGGTTCCTCTGAAAGCAAGCCCTGAGCAGGCAGGGACTGGCACACAGTTTATTTGGTAGGCAATCTCAGGAAGCACATTTGAGGGAACAGGGGAAATGAAACAGGGTTGGAGAAAAGCCCCCAAAGGGTGTGTTAACAAGTGGTATTGCCTTGGGTAACTGGCAGGGTTGCTCTGAGCTGCCAGGTAGATCTGCATTGTCCCACCAAATCCTGGGAAGGATGAAGAATGTACTATTGACTCCCGCCTCTCATTAGCTGTGGATTGCCTTGGGAAAGTTACCATAAGGTACAGGATTTTGAGATGTGACTAAGCCTTCAACGTTTGATGGGGTTCAGGTCAGAGGTTCTGAACTCAAATGCCCTCAGCAGCTTTGGCTTTATGAGCATCATAAACAGGGATAAAGACATGATGTAAGTGATCCTGATGGCCACAAAGTAGAGGCCCAAGTGTGGGGAGTTGGTGAGTGTTGAGGGAGGACTGGGCGGGGGGGGAGGGGGTCCTGTCAAGACCATGCAAAGTTCTGGAGATTCCCCTCAACTCCTGCTGACTCTAGTACTTCAACTCCAGTGTTTATGGCATGCTAGAAACCATGCTAAGAATTAACTAAAGAGCTGTTCATGATCCCTGCCCTGGTGGATTCATGGCCTGGGGAGGGAAAAAGATGAATGAAAAAGTATGATAAATGCTAATAAAGATAGATTCTTCACCAACTCTCAAGTTTATTCTTGAAAATCCATTTCGCAGTAGAAATGACATTTACAAAACTTCATAGAAGTTTATAGAAAAATAAAGTCAGTGAACGAAAGTACCAAGAGCACCTTTATAAATATTTTATACCACTTCTAATTGCTCACATTTAATGAGCATTTGCTATGTGTCAAGACCTACCAGAAGAACGTGTAACATTGATATAAGGATAGTAGTTACCAGGGGTTTGGAAGGGACAGGGAGGGATGAATAGGTGGAACACGGGGCATTTTTAGGGCAGTGAAATTGTTCACTATGATACTGCAATGATGGACACATAACATTATATATTTGTCAAAGCCTATAAAACTGTACAGCACAAAGTGTAAACCATAATGTAAACGATAGACTTTGTTTAGTAGCAATGCTTCAATATTGGTTCATCAATTGTAACAAATGTACCATAACAACGTAAGATGTTAATAACAGGGGAAACTGTGTGCGTGGGGGGGGGGGGTTGTTATATAGGAATTCCCTATGCTTTTGGTGTCATTTTTCAGTAAATATGAAACTTCTCTGAAAAATAAACTGTATTAAGCACTTTTCATGCATTCTCATTTAATCCACCCAATAAACCATTTTTCTTACAAGGAAACTGATGCAGTAATATTCAGTAACCTATGCAAAGTCATATGGCCAGTATATGGGTCAAAATTTAAACTTAGGTATTCCAAATACAGAGACCACAATCTTAACGACTTTCCTATGGAACTTGATTAAAAGATAACAAAGGTAGCAAATTAAGTGAAGAGAAAATGAACAATATTTCATATAGCATAAATATGAAATGCAAACTGCGGAATTATTAATTTCCAGTGTGGAATGAACCACCTCAAAACTTGGTGGCTTGGGCCCGGCTAGATAGCTCAGTGGATAAAGAGCTCGCTGGGAAACCACATGGGAGGCCCTGGGTTCGGTTCCCGGGGACCTCTCCTAGCGGGCAGACCGCCTTGAGAATGGCAAGCCGCCATGGGCGGGCCGGAGCCGCCGTGGGCAGGGCAAAAAGCTGCCACGGACAGGCAAAAGCCGCCACGGGCAGGGCA
>PVKH010003918.1:0-24131 GCA_004027955.1 Chaetophractus vellerosus
ACAGGCAAAAGCCGCCAAGGGCAGGGCAGGTCGCCTGCGAATAGAGCGCAGCCAGCCACCCGCGAACTGAAAAGCCGGCCGTGATGGAAGCAGAAGCCGCCCACAAGCGGGGAAAGCCGCGCCTGCGCAGTGACCCAGTCTCGGCGCGTCGCCGCAGCAGGGGGGAAGGGGAGATATGTAATAAAATAAATAAATCTTTAAAAAAAAAAATGTAACCACGATATCTCTATTATACCTAAAATAGTTTAATATAATCCCTTATTAACAAACATTCAGCCAGTGTTCCAAGTGCCTTGATTGCTTTATACAAAATTTAAGTTGATTTTTTTTACTTTATTTGAATCAGGATCCAAACAAGAGCCACACATGGCATTTTGTTGATATGGTTCTAGAGTCTCTTTTATTGTAAATTTATAGGCTCCCCCTCCATTGTCTTTTTTGAGTAGTATATTTACTGAAGAAACCAGTCACTTGTTGTATCGTCCTATTAAGTTTCTCAATTAAGGTTTTGCTGACTGCCTTTCCATGGTATCTTTTAACATGTTTCTCTTTCCTGTGACTTTCCTGTAAATACATCATTAGGGAGGTAGGGAGGCCTGATTAGATACAGGTTCAGTTTTTTTGTTTTGTTTTGTTTTTGTTTTTTTTAGTAAGAATATGTGGTGCTGTGTTTCTATCAGGACTTAGGCCATGTCAGATTCACTCTCTCTTTTCATAGTGGGCTAACTGGATAACACTTAGAAACTTTCAAATAGCAGGTTATTCACAGAAATGTGTACACTGCCAGGCCTTGGGCAGTAAACTGTGAATTAGGCCAGAGATTGAATCTGACCCTCCCACAGTGCCCTTCTTCTCTCTATTGGTAGGTCATTCCTGTCCTGGGCACCTTTATTCACAGTCAGATTCCAGGCTGGGTGCCAAGTAAGCTGTGAGCCCCTTACCCCTCTTACCCACCTCTGCCCTCATACGTTCTCTGAGGCCCAGCAACCTTCTCCCAGCACATACACCTCACCTTTGGCACCATCCAGAAAAATTGCACGCTGTCAAGTAACTTTATAAGTATTTAGGACAAAAAAGAATGGCAACAACGACGGGACAGGGGACTGGTTCCTTAATGTCAAAATTGCAAGTTAAATATCTTTTGGGTATAACGATAAACAGGTATTAAAAATCAACCACTGAAGTGCTTTAAGACAGTCTTCTCCTTAATGTAAGGATTCAGCTTGTGTTTTCCAAAAATATTTTCTGTGAGCACGGCTCTCTGGATAAATAGCCTCTGAGATGAAGAGTTCCCATGGCCATGCAAGTTTGTTAAACTCAGTATATTCCTTCCTGGAAAGGACCAGGATCATAGCAAAGGCTCTGAAAAATCCCACAGTAAAGAAAGCCTGTAGAGCTTTAAGTCAGAATTTCCTTTTCTTTGTTGAAGAATAACAGTTGCAGAACACACTTTGGGAAACACACTTTTGAGATAGCTGATCTTCTGGGCAAAGGGAGGGATGGAAGAATGGGGCAGTGGGGGTGGAGACGTTCCTCTGACCCACTTGTGTTTGGGGACACTTGGAATGCTGAATGGTAAGAGGTTACTACGATGGGGGGCCTGACTGCCTGGTCCACTGAAGTCTCAAGAGCAGGCAGTAGGGGTGAGGTGAGTGGGCAAGCAATGGCAGGCAGCGTGGGGGAGCTGACTCGGTGGTGGAATTGGCCTGTGGGATGGACGGTCAAGAGCTCAGTGTCAGAGGGGTATTGCTACTTAGGCCTTTTCTCTTTTGGCACCAACTTCCAAGGATCAGATATTGTTTGAAGAGACTTAGAAACAGGAGGCTCTTGGCGAAGCATGATATTTAAATAATCAAGTGGTGGGTCCCGGGGTTAGGGAGGCATGTAAGGGTAAAAACAGGCCCCTAGTCCTCTGCTGAGAGGAGAGGGTACAGGTATTGGGAAGAGAGGTCTCAAGGTAAATGAGGGAACCTGCTAGCCAGGCTAAGGTTCTGGAACCTGATGAGGAGGGTATACCCTGGGGGGAAGGGGAGTCCAAAGACGAAGGGTGTCCACAGGAGCCTTTGGCTTACCCTCAAGCACATCAGACACCAAGAGATTAATTCTAAACCTCTAGTGGGAGATGGGGCTCCAAGGAAGCCTCAGATTTTGTTCACAGACCTAGGCTAATCTGTGCTACAGGTTACCATCTTGGTGCCTACAATTTAGCCGGGCTGGGGCAGGCTGGGACTGATGCAGTAGCTGCTTCCATGGCTCAGCCGTTTAATGAGCATCCGCAATGTGCCCGGGCCTTGTTCTAGGCACTGGGCCACCATGAAGAACAAGGCTTTCACTCGGCCAGCATGCTCTTCCAGGCAGGAGCCAGCGCAGAGCAGAACACGGGATCTGCAGTGAAAGAGAGCTGGGCTTCAAGCCTAGTTGCTGGCTCTGTAGCTCAGTTAAACCGAGGCCTCTGTTTTATTGGCCACAAAATGAGGATTGTAACAGTCCCTACACAAAGGGTGTTGTGAGGATAGGAACTGACGCCTGGTAAGCATTTGGTGTTTCCTTAAGGCTTTTTAAAATTTTTATGGTAATATAATCGATTTCCCTGGCTTAAGGTGAGCCTGAGGGAGAACTTCAGCCAACTAAGCACCAAATATGTATTTACAGAACACACTGAACCCTCCAAGATCCATGTAACGAAAATTTGCTCCCCCTTTTAAATAGCATACAACCTAATTGGAGAACCAGAAAACAAATTCATATGAAGTTACAAACAATAACAGTTTTAAATATCCAGAAGGGCAGGGATTTTTTTTGCATGTTACTCAGCACTTTGGTGCCTGGAACAGTTTCTGGCACATAGTAAGTACAATAAATATTTGTGGAATAAATGAATGAATGAAAACATGTTTGGAACAATGGTACAAGTTGGCATATGGTTGCCAAATAATAGGAAAGATGATATGCTCAAATGGTTATCCATTTTTGAATCCAATTAGAGATGGCCTTAGCCTGGGAATCTGCTTGGTACAGATGTCTGGGTCAACCAGCCACGGTATCTGGTTGCTCCTCCTCAGTGGAGGTCAGAGGAGGCTGAGGCCCAGCCAGCGAAGTAAGAGTCAAAAATGATGGCGAGGAGGGACCAGAACAGAGTCTCAGTATCAAAAGACCCGGGTGTCTGGATATTTAGACTTTTTCAAGCAAGCTGCTGAAATTGCAAAAGGAAACAAAAAAGCAACACCAACTAAAAGAAACAAAACTCCTTCCCCAGGGGCAGGAAGCCAATATTCGCGGCTGGCCTGGGCTTTCATTCTGAGCTGACTCAGGTACCGCCTAAAACCTGGATTGTAATGAGTGCCACCCTTTGGGGACGTAAGCCACCTGCTCACTGTGAAACAGCGGATACCACAATTTCAGAGCAGAAACAAACGCAGCAGGTCTGTTACCGCTTTTGGAGGACATGTCCTCCAAAAAGGGCCCATTAAGGAGGAGGAAAAAGTTGTGCTGCTAAGGAAGCAGCATCTTCTCCCCTTATATGTAGGCCTCCTCCATCTCCTCCTTTCCCCCTCTCCTTCTCCTTCTTTCCCTTCTTTCTTTCAAACAATATTTCTTGAGCATCTATTACATGCTGGACACAATTTTAGGTGGTGGGGCTACAGCTAGGAACAGTACAGAGAAAGCCCCTGAATTTTTGGGCTTTCTAAACAAAGGAAAGAAAACATCAGATGGAATGGGGGCGAATGACAATGAAGTCAGCCAGGAGGTATCTGGGGAAATTGCTTTTGAGGCCCAGGACAAAACAGTGAAGAAGGCTCAAGGCAGGGGTGGGCTTGGGTGGAGGAGGAGGAACAGTGGCCTTGAGAGGGGACAGTGGCAAGAGGTGGGGTCAGAGAGGTGGTCACACAGGCAATGGGGCACCAGTGAGGAGAGTCTCTGTGGGAGGCAGGGATAGGCCCAGGAGCCTTCCTGTGGTCTGGATGAAGTGTTCCTCATGTCAGTCAGGGTTCAACCAGGGAAGCAGAATACCGTGAGTGTTTTGGAAGAAGGAATTTATTATAGGGACAAGACCGTACACAATTGGGTGAGGAGCTAGGGACACAAAAGTACGAAAAGGGTTGTTGAAGTTTTGGAGGATGGTCATTCAGCAGCCCTGTCTTGAATGGGTCAGACTTGCAGGGGAGTGTGGAAGCCAGGCCTGTCCAGCTGCTGGAGTCAGAGTAGAAGGGGAGGCTGTCACAGAAGTTGGGGAAGCGTGGTAGTTCTTTGTGGCTACCATTCTGAGTTCACAGTGGAGCACCTAGTAGTAGGCAAGGAGCCACCACTGGTCAGCAGAACAGCAGCCAGGAGGAAACACTGGACATAGAAAGGGAAAGAGCAAGGACAAACCTCTGCATCTGCCTCTCATGGCCTCTAACCTGCAATGAGCTTCAGAGCGCGATGGCGCCACTTCCCAAAGCTCATGCAACTTCACTTTGTCCAACTCAAACCTGGAACCACATAGGGAAGAGTATTCTGAGAAATGTAGCTCCCAGCCTATCCAAGTGTACCATAGAACAGTCCAGCACATCCCTCAGGAACGATTCCCTGTGTTCTGGTCTAAACTCATGAAACAGCATCACGATTATCACTTTATCTTCTCAGATGCCTCAGTACCAGGAAGGGATGGCCCTGGATGGTGAATACAAATGTGTGTCACTGGAAAAGTAGAGCATCCCATGAAAATTAGTACTTTTAAGTATGTCTGAGCCTGTAAAACTGAATTCAAACTGTAATGAAATCACTAAATTTACTACCCTGTAAGACTTTCCCTGAGCAGTCTTTTGACTTCTATCTCTGAAATTTCAAGCTCAGGTGGCTCCAATATCAAAGGCAGAATGAATTTTAAATTTGCCCTCCTCTGCCTGTCCCTGCTCACCGTGTGGTACAAGTACTGAGGAGTGGGGAAATGAAGCAAAAATGAGCAGGAGGGGTGATTATCTATACCCTAGATAATTACAACAGGTCATTTTGTTTATTTAAACAAGCACCTGTATTACACTTAGATTATATGCCAGGCACAGACTTAAGTGATTTACAAAGAGTAATAATGTAATTCTCATACCAAGTATGAGATACGTTATACTGTTAACTCTATTTTATAGATGAACATAAGAGGCACAGAGAGGTTAAGTAAGTTACCCAAGGTCACACAGCTAGTATATGATAAAACAGGGAATCACATTATGACTTTTGTGGTAGATTCATTTGTAAAAGTCTCAATAACTATTAAATTCAAAAGTTGCAGAAACTGATGATGAAATCACTTTCACTGTCATTTGTAAAAGCAATTCAAAATGTGTGTGTCTTAGTTTGCTAAAGAATGCCAATGCAATATACTAGAAATGGGTTGACTTTTATAATGAGAATTAAAAAAAATTTTTTTTGCATTTTTAAAAACAAATCAACTTTATTGATACATATTAATAAAGCATGCAATTCATCCAAAGGTAATCAATGGTAGTTGGTATAATCACATAGTTGTGCATTCATCACTTCAATCGTTATAGCATTTTCATTACATAATGTGAATTTATTGAGCTTACAGTTTGAGGCTGTGAAAATGTCCAAATCAAGGTATATTAGTCAGCCACAGAGGTGCCTTCGCAAAATATACCGATAATTGGTTGGTCTTTATAAAGGGTATTTATTTGGGGTAGAAGCTTACAGTTACCAGGCCACAAAGCATAGGTTTCTTCCCTCACCAAAGTCCACGTGTTGGAGCTGCCGTCGTCTCCAGGGTTCAGGCTTCTGGGTTCCTCTGTTCCCCGGGCTGCGTTTCTCTCTGGGCTTAGCTTCTGTTTCCTCCACAAATTCAGCTGTAGACCATGAGGCTCTCTATGCGTTGCATCTCTCCACAAGGCCAGCTGTAGACTATCAGGCGAACGGCTCACTTGTCTTCTCCTGGAGTGCTCCTCTCCAACATCAGAACTGCTTCTCAAAAATGTGCTTCTCAAATCTCTGGCCTTGCCTTTTATACTTGAGACCATACCCAAAGCCCTACGGCCCAGTCAATGCCCTAATCATAACCCAAACATGCCCAAATGAACAGATCAGTTTACAAGCATGATCCAATTTATTTTTTTGGAATTCATAATTACATAAAACTGCCAAACCATTATACAAGGCATTATCAGAGATACTGTCTGTGGCAGTTTGAGATTATTTATGAATTCCAAAAAAATATAGATTATGTTTGTAAACTAGTCTGTTCCTCTGAGCGTGATAACCCTTTGTATTAGATTTAGCTGAGATGCCTTAGATTAAATTATGTTATGATTAGGGCTTTGACTCAACCACATCATTACCGTGCAACTCAGTGTTGAGTCCCAGCCCCCTTGGTGGGCTGATAAAACAGACTCTCACACAGAAGTAGACAAACAAGAGAAGAACACAGAAGAATAGAAACAGCTCAATAGACACGGCAGAGGCCCCGGGGAGAGAGATGAGCCTGATAGTCTACAGCTGACCTTGTGAAGAGACCAGAGCAGCTGAGCCCAGAAAGAAATGAGCCTGGGGAGAGAGATGAGCCTTATCCAAGCCTACAGCTGAGATCAGAAGCTGGACCCACCGATCCTTAAGAGGGAAGAGGAAGGCTGAACCCATGCAGATGTTGCCCGCCATCTTGTTTCCACAAGTGGCAACAGAGTTTGGTAAGGAAGTAACCTTGAGTTGGAATCTTTAGGGCCTTGTAACTGTAAGCGTCTACCCCAAATAAATACCCTTTATGAAATCCAACAGATTTCTGGTACTTTGCATCAGCACCTCTTTGGCTGACTAATATACTCTCACCAAAGGTCGGCAGCTGGCGATCCTGGATTCCTTCCATGTGGCAAGGAAAAATGGCTGCCAGTCTCCTCCAAGCTCACTTTCTCCCTGAGCTCATCTGTGGGCCATCAGGCATGTGGCTAGTCTCTCCCCTCTCCTCTAGGCCTCCTTTCTTTCTTGCCTCTTGGGGGGCCTCTTCCTGAGCCTCTGTGCTGTGCACATTCCAGCCTCTGGGACCTCTTCGGTCTCTTGAGATTTTTTTCTCTGTGTCTCTGCTTTCAATTCTCCATTTATAAAGGACTCCAGCAAGAGGGCCAAGACCCACCCTGGGTCACATTTCACTGAAGCAATCCAGTCAAAGTTCCCCCAACTGAATCCAATCCAATCAAAGGGCTCCACACCCCCAGGAATGCATTAGCTCCAAGAAGATGATCCTTTCTGGGATCCACGGAAAGCTCCAAACTGTCACAATGTAATAAGAGCTGTTATTTAAAGAGGAAATTTCTCAGGTGCCAGACCAAGTCTTTACAGGTATAGTCTCATTTAATGCTCACTACTAACCTGTGATGTATTAGGATTCCCATTTTGCAGATGGAAAAGTAGGGCAAGCTTCTTCCCAAAGAGAATGCAGCTAGTTAATGGGAGATCCAGGATTCAAAACTGACCCAAATGATAGTGGTTAGGCAGGACACTAAGAGAGGGCTAAAAGCCACTAGAGAGAGGAGTGACGGCATTGTCTGAATCGCATAAGCCAAACTAGCACCTAGAAACTAACTCGATTGCCAGAATTCTCAAGTAGTATGGGTAGTGAATAGGGTTTGGAGAATCACCTGGGGCCCTTGGTGAGCCTGTACTTAATGATGAGTAATCACTTCCAGGTACTGGGTCAGGGGCCCCACATTTTTCTATCTTTCTGTCGGCTTCATTAGTAGTTTTTGTCGTCCCTTAATTTTTGCTCTCCCCTTGGTTTTCTCTTCTTTGGACCTTTGAGGGAGAGGTGTAGTTGGCGATACTGGTTCCCTCTTCCTATCTCTAAGCATATAAATTCTTTTGCAGCTCCCCACCTCCATCCCCAGTAACTACATGGCACATTATAAAGCTAGAAGAACTCTTAACAACTTGCACTTCTGGTCTTTAATAAAATATAAGTGGAGTGCAACTTCAGTCCTTTGTCCTTTGCTGACTTACCTCCTAGTCTATTGGGGAGTTGGTCTTCCAGAGTCCCCAACTCATACCCCTTCCTTATGGAAGTCCCATTCTTCATTTTCCATTTCTCTCTGAAAATTTCAGACTGAACAATTTTCACCAAGTGTTTTCCTCTCTCTAATTGCTTGCACCTTTTGAGACTTTTCCACTATAAAAATTAAATATGATTTTTGGATAATAAAGGAACATTTACCTTTGAAACTCTTCCATGCATTTTATGTAACACTTTTTAGCCATTGACCCTTTCCCTCTAAAATATGTTGCCTCTTTTTCTACTCCTTCCAGATGTATCAGCTCTTTCTTCCCTCCCCCACTTCCACCTGCCACTGTTGATTTCTATCTGATCACAGACCGATAGTAATCACAATTTACCTGTTAGGATCCACACCTTTTCAGTACAGAAATACTGTGGAAATTAGTCTGGCATGTATGTTCTTTTAACCCAAATGGCTATTGACTTGTTTGTTTTTTGTTAAACAATTTATTGAAGTCTATTATTCATACATGAACATATATAAACTATTAACTGTTCAGTAAACATCGTGATCTTACAAAACAAACATGCGTAACATCATACAGGGCTCCCACACACAAACATCCTGCATTGTTGTGAAACATTTGTTAACAAATCATGAAAGCATTGTCCAAGTATTACTACTAACTATAGCCCGAATCTTCCTCCCCTATACATTTTTTTAAGGATTTATTTATTTATTTATTTACGTTTATCCATTTTTACTCCTCCCCCCCATTTTTGCTGTTTCTGTGTCCATTAGCTGGGCAACTCTCTGTGTACATTTCCTACCCTCTCTTCTCATCCTTCTCCTCCTGTCTTCACTGGGATTTGATCCTCAGAACCTCCAATGGGGGAGAGAGGCGTCCTACTACCGCCTGCGCCACCTTAGTTCCTGGTTTTTCAGTGTGCCTTGTCCTGGCTCTCCCTTGACTTGTTTTTCAAGAATCCACTCTGCATTCTAAATGAGGATCTAGCTTGTGTTCTCTACAAGGTGAGGGAATGTAGACCATTCAGTAGCCTCGTTCACTAGGAATGCACATATTCTGGTCAGCATCTGTCTTTCATTTATCTAGCTTCTGTTTCCAGTCATTCAGTCAGGGTCATCTGTTGAGTACCCTTTATTTTCTACGCAATGTGCCAGACACTGGTTATAAAATAAATGGCACTGTTCCTTTATGCACAAAGTGTCTAAGTCTACTCCTAGAACTGTTACTAAGTGACTGGTCTGACTGAAATCCCTGGTAGGTCTCAGTTGCCCCATTGTAAAATGAGGGGCTTGCATTAAATGATTTCTTCATTTTAAAGCCACTAAAATCAAAGAAAACAGGAGATTTGACTTCTTGTCTTAATTCAGTCATTAAATATGACTGCCTTTGAGAATAGTGTTTAATCTCTGGATCTCAAGCTCCTTCTCTATAAAATAAATAGGACATATTAGAGCCAATTTGGAAAAAATGTGTTCCAAGGAATTTTACTTGGTAATTCTAGGAAAGATGGGTTCTGTGCCAAAAGATGGAAGCAACCCAAGTGTCCATCAACCAATGAATGGATAAATAAAATGTGGTATATACATACAATGGAATATTATTCAGTCATAAAAAGGAGTGAAGTCCTGATACATGTGACAACATGGATGAATCTTGAAGACATCATGTTGAGGGAAATAAGCCAGACAGAAAAGGACAAATATTGTATGAACTCACTGATTTGAAACAATTAGAATAAGCAAACTCATGAGTCAGAATCTAGAATACAGGTTACCAGGGGATGGGGTGGGGATAAGGAATGGGAAGTAAAGGCTTAAAATGTACAGGGTTCCTATTTGGAGTGACGGAAATGTTTTGGTAATGGATGGGGGTGATGGTAGCACAACATGGTGAACACAACAGCACTGAAATATATATCTGGGGAAATATTAGATTGTATAAATGGTAACAGAATAAAAAGTTTTTTTTTAAATCCTTGGAACTACACTACACAGTGAACCTTAAGATAAACCATGGACTTCAGTAGTAAAATTATAAAAATGTACAATCATCAATTGTAACACATGTTCCACACCAATACAAGGTGTGGTGGTGGGGTGGTATATGGGAATCCTGTATTTTATGCATGATTGTTCTGTAACCCCACAACTTCTCTAATAAAGAAAAAATATGTTAAAGAGTTCTGTGTTCGAAAGGTTTAGGAAATGCTGGATTCAATAGGTTTCTTTATTCTAGATCTTCCAAGGACCTTGAATATACCAGTTTTACTTCATGACTCTCCAGGAGGGAAATAGCAGATGCATTCCTTAAACTTATTTGACAATGGAAGTAGTTTTGTAGGACTAAGGTCCTTCACAATACATTTGGGAAATGTATTACTATATGATCTCTAAGGTCCCTTACTGCAACAATACTCCTTGGATCAATTTTCGCATCATAGATGTCTGCTAATTTACATTTTAATATAGTTGTGTGTGCATACTGCTATGTTTCCTTTTCCTCTTCAAGTTATATTTTTGATGCTTTTGGTACGTGGGCTATAATCTCACCAACCCTGGATGCATGGCCTCTAAGAGCATACAACTCATTAGTGCTTTGGACAATAATGTCCAGAACAAGGGCACAGTCTGTTTTGCAGAGAAATGTTTCCAAAGAGCAGAACAGAAAGAGCTTCTTGGGGAAAAGGGTGAGATAAATGAACAAGAGAAACATAAAATTAAATAGGGCAGATTTCCATGAAAACTAAAAAAAAAAAAAAAGTATTTGAGATTTTGATGACTAAATAACATAGTCTGCTGTTCTCAACCAAGACTGTTAGGACTTAGAGCAACAGAACCAAGTGGGGCCATGCAAAAATCTGCGTTCAACATCTGTCATGCTGGAGTTCATTAATGTTCAATTGCATCCTATTGTCTCCATGTTATTCAACTTCATTTCATTGTCATTGCTTCAGCTGGGGATTAATCAACTATTTATGGGAAAACAGGACTTGGAGTCAGGGCAGTCACAATGGGGTTAGATAGAGTCTGAGGCAATGGTGGGGTAAGCAAGTCATGGTGAAAAGATTCTCGATTTGTGAGAGATTGTTTAATTAAACTAAAATATCTGAGAATAATGTGATACACTTCATATTTCAAAAGGAGGAAAAGCATACTTGGTCCTCTTGAAGAATCCAGAAAACATATGAACACATTTGAAGCTTGGTTGTTTTGCCCCTTCACTCCTCCTTAAGAGTTAAAATCAAGCTGAGATGAAAGAATCAAATTAGTAGTATTTCTCCTTAAATCAGATATCATTACCAAGAGTGGAACTCATGCTTCCTTATTGTTGCTGAGGACAGTTGACACAAGAGAATCATCCAAGTAGTATGAAATTATTGCTTATAGCTTTGTTATGTGGAAAAAAGTCTTCCATTGGGAACTTTTTTGGAAAACCTCACAAATTACTTAGATGTTTGCATTTTGCACACGTATATGCATTTTTAGCCTTTTATTAGATTTAAATACAAAATTAGATAGATGATTAAGTGATTAATTATCATTTGAATGTCCAGTAAACATTATTTATGACTCTGTGTCTGGGGAAATGGAGGATAAATACTGAACCCATTTGCCTAAGTATCTGAACTTATACAATTCAACTTGATATATACATGAATATCTCGTGTTATTCTGCAGAAAGCCAAAATATTTGCACAAGTCTCTAATATTAGGACCTACTGATTTGTCCCAATGTAATTAAGAGCTAAAAATTAAAAATGTCAATATATTAGATCACCACACAAAATTGTCACACGTCTTGAGAAAGCCAAATCTTCTTATACTAAAGTTTTTGATATATCTCATAATTCCAAAAGCAACAACTTCACACCAACGATTTCTAAAAATCTAAAGACCTTAGTTAAGTTTTTGATATGTAAGCTGCCGGCTGATATGGGAAAAGGTTAACCTCTCTTCCCCCCTCCCCACCTTGTTATTCTTTTGGGGACAGCCAGGCCACTCCAGATGGTGTGTTATTTAGTGCTGGACAGACATAGCTTTGGAGAAACGTCAACAGATGAAAGCTGTAATGTCAGGATTTTGCTGTGTGTCGCCCCCCACACCCCCCCGCCGTTCCCAGGGTAGGAAGGTGCTGAGATGGAAGCCGAGGGACGCCCGTCCACCTGCCACCACCTGTTCCCTCCTTCAGCCCTCGGCTATAAATTCTCCTCCCTCAAAGATTCGTCCAGCACTCCCCGACAGCTACAGCGGAAAAGGCGCTCCTTCCTCATCTGAGTTGTGGGAAGGATTTCATTTTCCGGAATAGGAGTCTCAGGGCTTCCCTGAAGGACTTGAAAGGCCTCCCCAGAACCAGCCAGACTAAACTCTGCCGAAAGAAGGTTCCCTCCTGTTTTCAACTTGATGTTGGGAAAATGACTTTCTCTTCAGCATCTCGATTTCCCCTTAATTTGGGGAAGTGAAGAGATATCGACCTGGTTATCCTGTAGGACAGAAGGTGGAGTCCTGCACTCCCCACTATAAACTCTTTGATTCCACGTGAGTCGCTTTATCCGTAACTTCCTAGCTAAGGAAGCGCCACCTTAGCAAGCGGTTCGACAGAGCCGCCCACACGCACGCGCAGCCGCGCGAGTGACCTCCCCGCCTCGACCCTGCAGGCGCGGCATGAAGTCCGGCAAGCCCAGCGGCCCTGCGGCGGGAGCGCGCGCCGCGCCCCCGTGCGTGGGCAGTGCCGAGTGCGCGGGCACGTGCGCCGGAGCCGGGCGCCTGGAGAGCGCGGCGCGCAGGCGCCTGGCGGCCAACGCGCGCGAGCGGCGTCGAATGCAGGGGCTGAACACGGCCTTCGACCGCTTGCGCAGGGTGGTGCCCCAGTGGGGCCAGGATAAAAAGCTGTCCAAGTATGAGACTCTGCAGATGGCGTTGAGCTACATCATGGCGCTGACCCGGATCCTGGCCGAGGCCGAGCGATTCAGCTCGGAGCGGGACTGGATCAATCTCCACTGTGAGCACTTCGGCCGCGACCACTACCTCCCGATCGCGGGCGCGAAGCTGCCTGGCGAGAGCGAGCCCTACGGCCAGCGGCTCTTCGGCTTTCAGGCCGAGCCCTTCCAGATGGCCAATTAGGGCGTCTGGCCGCGGGCGCGGCTCCGCCTCCGGGAGATGCGGCTGGACTGTGCCCCCCAGCCGCAGCCCTTCCCCACGTAGTTGCAGAGGCTTTCGTGGTGTAAGATACGTCCTTGGAATACAGTTAGCAAACTTTCAGGTTACTTTAACTCACATCATTAGTCCAGTGGACATAATAATTGTATTGCCTTTCTTTTCCCCTTATGTGTATTTTGTAGATTTCATTAATGGTCCTTGTGAATAACGGTTTTGATGGCTGTGAAAATGATGTCTCCTCCCCTTCCCCTGGACCACTTTGAGGGAAAACGATCTTAAAGAAGAAGTATGATTAGGCTATACTGGAGTTTTAGTCCTCAGAGAAATAATAACTTTCTTAAACTTTGTAAGTTTGTCCTGTTAGGGTGAAGTTACAGTATGCATTTCTTGTGAATGCTCAAAGCAGAGCTACCTTTCTGTCGTGTGAGTGCATTTATGCTCAGTGCATTGTGTGTGCATGAAGTAGAGTCATTGTTTTCCCCCAGAGTACATGGGCATGAGTGCTCTGTATTTTTAAACTATGTATACTTTATTAAAATATAGGTTTTGTAAAACAGATATTAAAACGTGGGTTTGTTTTTCATGCAAGGTACCTTGCTAGTTTCCAAAAGTCTATTTGGGGACTTAGCCTCTCTAAATAAAGTCATGGAATGTTTAGATCTAATCCTACTGATTGGCGAATTTGCCTTTTATGATACTTAAAAAAAAAAAAGATAAGTTGATGAGAGTAGGAGTAATTAACTTGGAAGCTTTCTGTCAACTTGAAAATATAAACATTTTATAGGTTATTTTAAAATTAATTTTAATTGAAATAATATTTAGCTTTTAAGTAAATAGACACATTTTATTTATTTTCTTTTTTAAACCAATTCCTAATTCCTTTGAGTACCCACCATATACATAAACAATCCTAAGACACTGAGAGAAATTTAAAAATGTCACTTTGGAAGTGACTTCTTTTTAATCAGTATGAGTTGATCAGTTAAGGCTTCAGGACCATCAAAACTAATTAAAAAGTGGGGGCAAAATGCTACACATGCTATTGATTTGAATTACTTTTATAAATTTGCTTAACCATTTCAATGAATAAACCAAGCCCTTGATATAAAGAGTGACTTGGCAGTTAACAACACTGCCTGCATTTGGGGAAATGTCTTGCTCATAATTAGGAAAAACAGGATCCTAAATTATCTGTGCATTTCGAATTTGTCACAAGTCAATAAACAATAGCAACAATGATATTTCCCAAAACTTTTTCTTATTGATTCCAAAAGCCTAGGCTAGACCAAACCTCCTATTTGCAGTTTACAGAGAGTCTACATTAACACATTTTTTCTTATCCCTAATAATCAAAACCCATTTAGTTTGTAATGAGGGAAAATATCTTCCCCAACCCACAAACTTAAAAAAAAAACAGTGTATCTCCAGAAACCTATTGGGAGACTGATGCTGAATTTCCCTTGTCTTCTGATATCTGTTAATAAGAAATTGAGGAGGGCTTATGACTCTGCTTCCTCACTGCAAGTTAGAGAGTAAAATGCTTAACCTCTTAACTACAGCAACTCAGAAGATGCTGTAGTTGGCAGACAACACTGCTTTATGTGGGGTGATGCCAGACCCCTTCCTTGTCCCACTTCCCACTGCAGTGTGCACTTGGGCTAATGGCAAGATTCAGAGCATCTGTGATTGATGCCACTGAATTGTACACTTGAAAGTTGCTGCAATGGGAAATTTTGAGGTGTATATATGGCACCACAATAAAAAGTTAAAAAAAAAAAAAAGATTCAGGGCCTCTGCCTTTGTTACTATTTGGGCACAATAGTCTACTTATTTAACTCTCCCAAAAAGATTCATTAATAACCCCAGTAAATCTGTAGTGTCTGAGAATGAATGAAATCATGAGAGAGCGTTGCACTAATCAGAAAAGGGGTAAAAAATGTATTGTTAGTAATTGCTTAGGTATGGTATCTCATCCCCGTTCTGGACTTTAAATACCTTATGATAGAGAGCCGTGTAGGGCCTTGCATAGGAAAAAAGCTGAATAAATCTTATTTGCTTATTAACTCAATACTTTTTGATTGAATCAGACAACTTCCTTATATAAAATTATGGAATTCTGATCCATGCCTCTCCTTCCCCATCCCTCCCCCCCCCCAAAAAGAGTGGTAGTCTGTTAGATGTTAGGACTTTAGCTGCCTGCATCTGTGTTTTAGAAATTTCTGGAAGCAATGTATCTGTTACCAAATTCCTAAGCTTTCTATCCCAACCTACTAGATTTTTTTTTCTAGAAGGCATTTGAGGGAAAAAGTAAACAAGTCTTAGTAGTGATGGAATCCAATCTTTAAGAAAACTCTTCAAAGTATATGCTGGAAAAATCCATTCATGGATTATGAAATAGGAGCTTAGATATAGCTCAGTTCACTTAAATTTTATCATTTGACAGTAACAGTGAAGTGATATTTTTGGATGCATTTGAGCACTGACTTTGGCTAGAGTCTGCTCCCTGCCTTGGTATCACTGATGATATCTTCTCTTTTGTTACCTATGGGAGAAAGAAATTTCAAAGCGCACATAAAACCATACATATATGATCTGTCTACTCACATGTACACCCATACCCCTCTCTGGTCACAAATATACTATTAGGTACATGCTTTAACAAGTATTTTATTGAGTTAAAGCAGGACTTTTGGATTGCTGTTTCAAACTGGTAGTGTATCCAAAAAATATCCAAGCTGGAAGAAAACTACTGGAGAGCAAGAACTTACGCATCTCACATAATAAGTCTGAGACCAAAAAACAAAACAAAACAAAAACCCTAATAGTTGAGAATAAATAAAATTTTATTTAATGAATAAAGAAACACTCCATCACATCCTCTAAATTGCTTTTTAAAACATCCAGGTTGAATTAAACACTGATTCTTAATTCTTACTTTTCTTCTTCGAATTGCAAAGTTTCCAAACAAAACACAAATCCCCAACAAATCTTTAAGAAAGCACGACTAGGAAAGAGCAAGAGGTGTCATGGTGGTGACATGGTCTACCAGAATACAGTACCATTTACCTTCTGAGGAAGGACGCAAACATTTTAGCGTACGTGATCACTGGTTTTAAGTTCATCTAACATGCACAGTGCAGAAGAGCAGGAAAAAAAGCCAAGATTCATTAACTGCTTTCTACTAATACGGCAAAATATACAGTTTATTTAATTCACACATTTCAAAATGGTTACTGTAATGGCTTTTCCATTAAGATTTTTAATAACCAAAAAAGTACTTTAGAAAATAAGTTGGCTCAAGCTTCCTAAGATGGAAGCATACCAGACCATATTTGTGAGCCGCCTGGGACATGGTGTGCTTTCAAGTGGAAAG
The DNA here is from genome assembly GCA_004027955.1 of Chaetophractus vellerosus. NCBI lineage: Eukaryota > Metazoa > Chordata > Mammalia > Cingulata > Chlamyphoridae > Chaetophractus > Chaetophractus vellerosus. The sequence goes on from PVKH010003918.1 coordinate 16,528, forward strand.
AACTCAAGCAGGGAAAGAATGGAAAAGTGGAAGCTGTGTCACTTGATTCCGACTGAATTAAGTTAGCTATGGGTGCTCCAGACTCCTTATTCGTGTGTGCGTGTGTGCGTGCACGTGCCCACATACACACGGGCATTGTTTGTCAGTCCTCATGGATAGAATGAATCGTAGGGCAAAATTCAGACTTGATTGTAGCTGAGAACACAGAAATAAGGGACCAAAGGACATGCTTATTTTTGGAAGTCCTTATCTAGCTGTTATCTTGAAGAAGTTGATGTTTTCCAACATAAGACCACGGACATGCCGACATGGGAGACTTCTCTATTACGATTTGGAATTGCCCAATGGAGTTGTCCTGAACTGCCTAAGACAGAAGGGAATACAGGAACTCCTTTGCTATTTCTCTGTGTGCTGTTTCTCTTTTGAGTCATCATTTCCCCCAGCTTCATTCAGAGAAGGAGGAGGCAAAGTTCCCCTAGGCTATTCTGCCTGTGCTGAAAGAAGTTTCCCTGGAATCTGCCTGCAAAAAGCAGACGGGCTATTTCTTGAATTCGTTTGATATTCCTCCAGATGTCTTACTGCATACAGTCTTAGAAGAAGAAATTTTACTATGTGTAGTATTCTTCTAAGGAAAAACAAAGTAGTGGGGCAGGAAAGAAATGCAAACTTTAAACCAAATCAGCTATTTATTTAGGAGGAAAATATTTTGAACATATTCCTTAGAATTAAAGAAAACTGTTACCATGTTTTTTTAAAGGTCTTTAGAATAAACTCTTCATAAGTATTCATTTATCCTATCTGTCCTGGGAAAGGCTCGAGTATTTTGTTTATTTTACAGCTAAAGAAAGACCCCAGAGTTATAGAAAGATGAAAGAATGTGTCTGAAATTCATCTGAGTTATTAAAATCCTTTTTAGGATTCACCTAAGAATTCCTAGAAATAAGGAGCTCTTCTAATGCATTTAATATTTTACAGATTTTTTATCTTGACAGGGAGGTAATGAAGGGAGAAGGGTAGCTCAAGAAACCTAATGCTAAAGGTTGCAGAAACTAAATGAAAATTAATCAGAAAAGGAAACAAGGTATCTCTTAAATCCAAATACTGGAATATTAAATTGTATTCAAATTACCTCATCTGGATTATTTCAGGGTTATTAGTTCCTTAACATACACAGTAAAACCTTTCATACTGTGCGCACACACATTTATTAGCCTTTTGGTAGTAAACACTGCAGTCAATATTAGTATATAATTCACTGCATTCTTACCCCAGGAATTATGGAAGCATTATGAGTATAATAGAGAATCTCCCTCTATTTTGCAGTTAACTGATTGAATCTGTGTAGGAGTGTTGGAACGTTAAGCAAGTCACTCTAACCATTCTATATGAAAATGACTCATGTTTCTTGTGGGTATTAAAACACCTCCTATTGTAACCAAACTATACTTGTATCTCCATTTATTGCCAGTCTAAACCAGCCACCTCCTATCTTTAGGTCCCATTTTTTATGTCCTTTTTTTTCCCCCCAGCTAGGAGGCAGAATGAATTTTTATCTTGGAGAGTTGAAGAATATTATATGAGAAGTCTAGTGGATTTGCTGGATATTTTAGGAAGTCCAAAACCCAGCTATCTTGCAGTAATTCTAGAAATATTTTAACCAGGTTATATTCTATGTAGTAATCTATATGATTTGAATGGGAATAATTTACAAAAATCACTTTAAAATGATGAAAAGGTCTAGAAATATATTTGTGCATTAAAAATATTCATTTATCATCAAAAAGTAATATTTAAACCTGGAAACTAGAATTACTTTCTACATTTAGCAAATTAGTGTTTATATGCCGCTACAGTACAGCCCTTTTCTTTATGCTTATACTCAGCGTTTATAGCACAGGTCTCAGAGGGTGCAAAGCGGGTTCTTTCTCTTTCTTGCAGTTTTAAGGCTATTGCACCTCAGAGCTCGAGGTGGGCATTATTTACATATTAGCAAAAAGCAGCCTGTTGATGGTTCTATAATATCAAGTATGCTAACGACTGTAATTAGACACAAGAGGCAAACCTATTTTTAACAAATATGCAGTTTTTTTTGCACCGCACAGATTTTTTTTTTAAAGAATCTGGTATTAGCAACTTTTTAAGCATACCGATGACCACTGCATTGTCAAAACTTAGAAGATGCTTGGCATTCTTCAAGCAAAGCTTCAGTGATTAACTTTCTGAAATGTTGATCCACTTAAAACAAGGAAAGGCAATTAGTGATGAAAAGGTCTAGAACACGCTCTGCTATAATTTTTTTTTTAAGATTTTTTTATTTTTATTTTTTATTTTTTTCTGCCTCCCATGTGGTAAACTGGCGCCCTATCCACTGGGCTATACAGCCGGCCCCTCTGCTGTAATCTAAGAAACTGTTACTAGTAAGGCACATTGAGTTTCGAGTCAACCATCAGCGGATGCAACCATCAGCGGAAATACTACAAGTCTGGATTACTCAAGTACCCTGGAAGGGACGTTATGAGTAAATTTGCCTACATTTACAGCTTCTCTGGCAGCGTTGAGTTTATAACCAACTTATAAATAGCCATATACAGACCCAGGCCAGGATCCTAGTTTGCAACGTACTTTGGGAGTTGTGTGGGGAGGAGGAAAAAAGGAAGAGGCCGTGAAAAACAAGAACAATTTAGGGTGTCTGACAGTCTCAGTTTCCTAGACCTCCCTTCACAGGCAAATCTTTTTTCACTCTGCCAGCAAGTCTTTCAATTAGGAGTTGATGGGAGTGAGAAAGCAACTGCTTTTAAAATTGCAACACCTCTGAAGTTAAAAGACTCTAAGGCATACGGAATTTGTTCAATTGGACTGCTTCCTTCCAAACACCAAGTCAAGATGTTTGGAACTGGAGTTAGGTCATTTTGGAGCAGGAAGCACACTGGCAGGCCATGGGGTAGGAGTGAGATGGGACAGGTTACAGCAGGAGGGGTTAAGAACATGGGGCACAGGGCACCTGGGAAGAAAAAAAACCACAGATTTGGGGTAGGTGCAGAAAGGACCATAGACACTCTTCAGCTTTGAAACATCACATGCACAAATGAGGAGAAGGAAGTCGTCTCCCTCCTCCTCTCATTGACTGCTTTGCCTGCATCGCTTCTTGGGATCATAACCCAATATAATAGATATTACAGTTCAGTCATGAATTAAACGGGCTTTTCTGGGTTTACTTGGGAACCTAGCATTGGGTGATACAAGTGTAAGAAAATGTATTCTGAGTTTTAAAGAACCAATTTACAAATACAAATAATCTTTTGGAAGGCAACTCTTTTTTCACTTGAGGATTATCCAAATTAACCTGTCCCTACAAAGATCAGCTTTTGACTTCTTTGGGAATTATTTTCCACAGCACAGTGACATTCAGATCCTTAGCTCTTCTCACCGCTTGACTCTTTTGCTGCTGGTGTTAGAGAAGTTGTGGATTTATATAACAATTGTGCGTAAAATACTAGATTCCTATATACCACCCTATTATTAACACCTTGCATTGATGAGGTACAACTGATGAAAGCATATTTTAAAAATTGTACTATTAACTATAGCCCACAGTTTGAGGGTCACTTGTTTGTGTTGTGCAGGTTCATAGATTTTAAATTTTTTATTCTAGTAGCATATATACAACCTAACTACTGCTTGACTGTTGACCATTTATTTTCTCATTGGATGCCTACAAAAGTGAAGTGATGAATAAAAAGAGAAAGATGCTTTTTAACCAGTTCCACTATTTGGCAACTTTCTGATTAAAACCTTATTTTGGCGATGGGGCCATATGTTTCCAAAAGGTGGTTTGGCATTACTGTGCATTTCCTTTCTCCATATTTTCTCTGATCCCCATGTCCATGACTAACCAAGTTATGAAAAGCCCTTCAGTTGTTTTAAGACAAGGGCAGTGACAAGATCTGTATGACTTTTTGAAACACAGGGCTCAGTGAACTGCATCAACTTTCTCTGGTCCATTTTTGCAAGTTCCTGAGCTTCCTCTGGAAGCTTCATGAAGGCTCCATGCCTAATGGATGCAGTGCAAACTAACAGGTTCTAATTTGGCCAACATGCATGTTTATTTCTATTTTCCAGGCACACACTGCTTGTACAACAAGGAGGGATTACGTTCTTCACCAACACCAACACTACAGCTTTATGCCATGCTGGGCCTCCCTTGGTAAGTTCATGGTGATAAAATCGTGGTGATAAAATGATTCCTTTCAACTTCAGCTGCTCATTGGAATCACCTGGAAAACCTTAAAAAATACCAAGGCCTGTGTGACAATGCCAGAGTTATTGATTCAATTGATTTGGGGTTGTGGCTAGGCACTGGGATTTTTGAAAGCTCCCCAGAAGATTCTAATGTGCAGCCAAAGTTAAGAACTGCTGCTCTAGACCCAATTCGCATTATATACAAAATGGTGATTACATAGAAATTTTAAATTCTGCCAAACTTCTGACACAGTCCATACCAATAAGTAGCTAAAATCTAGTGCAGGCAACGGTGGGGTAGTATAAGGGAGGGGGCAGGCCGATATATATAGAGGCTATGTTTTATGCAGAACACTATACAAAATAATCTCTTTCTCCAGACTCAAAAAATTTGCTAAAATGTTTCAAAGATTGTAGAGTTATATTTGGTTGGGGAATCAGAAAATATTTCACAAAGACAGTGGCATTTGGAGCTGGACTTTAAGGAGCAGATAAGATTTGTATAAGTAGAAACTGGGGGGCAGAATTTTCCAGATAGAGGGTGAAAAATGGCATGTGGCTAGAAAGTAAGTTTGTTGCCTCATTGGGTGCATTTTCTGAGTAGTGGTTGATGAGATTTGGAATCATATTGTGGCAAGTCTTGAACACTAAAGAGCAGAGCAGTTGGTACCTAAGTTTGCTCCAGGCAGCCACTGGGGGGTTGAAAATCATAGAATAATACGACTGGAGCAGGACTTCAGGGAGAATGATCAGGCACTGAGATCTGGGCTAGATTTGAGTTGGGGAGAAATAGCCGGGTTAGAGACAGGAAGACCAGTTAGCAGTCTATTACTATTGTTGAAGTCAGATCTATTGAGGGAAATTAAGAAAGTGAGGAAGGCCTGAATTGGGGGACAAAGGGAGATGGAAAGGAAGGCCTGAATGGAACAAGACTTGGAGATGGATCAAATGGAGGAAACAAAAAATGTGTGGATGTTTCTAATTTGGATTACTAGGAATGGGATGGTACCATTAATAGAAATCACTAAACTAAACTAAATGGCTTATAAAAGGGAAGATGATGAATTTGATTTTGGACATGTTAAGTCCAAACATACTCAGCAAAACTAAAACCTTTTTTAAAGGAGGTACCAGGGATTGAATCCAGAACCTCGTACATGGGAAGCAGGCACTCAACCACTTGAACTACATCCACATCCCCAAACTAAAACTTCTTATACAAGTATGCCTCATTGTAATTGAATCTTAAAGCATCGATTCCTGTAGAAATCTTAAAGCATTGATTCCTGTAACACCATGGTTCTCAATTACTCTGTCCCCCAGGGAATATTCGGATATAATCTGGAGATATTTTTGGTTGCCACAAAGGGGTGGAGAGTGGGGACGGCTTGTGCTACTGGTATCTCCTGGATAGAGGCCAGGGATGCTGCTAAAACTCCTACAATGCACAGCCCCCACAACAAACAATGATCTGGCCTAAAATGACAATAGTGCAGAGGTTGAGAAACCCTGCTTTAACATAATCCAAAAACTCGGATTTCGGGATTTTTTTTAGGTTACACTTTACGTTAGACAGCGACGCCTAATGGCCAGATATAATATTTATCCTAAATATCCAGTAAAAGACAACAGATAAAAATTATTCGGAAAACTAAGACATATAGAGATGAGAAATATCCTTTCATGGGAGAACTGTCCAGGGTTTAAGGAAGTAGATATAGGGGGAGGTCAGGTGTACAAATGTGGAGAAGAAACCCTGGAGTTAGAAAGTGCTTTTTAGTTATAAGAGATTTCATAACAAATTAATAAGGGAACAAACATTTTGCAGGATGCATTCTATATGGAATGCATTCTATTCTAATACAGTTCCCTATATTTTACTATTGTTCTTGGATAAATTATAAAAAGGAAACAAAATCTAATAACTTTACTGAATAATCAAAACCTTTATTTCTTAAGGATGGAAATTATGACATTTTATTTCATTAAGAAATAAAGGTTGAAAATGTAATTAAGATGACTATAGAGTTATGAAAAATAAAGGATGAGCAGCATTAGACACTTCTATTTGCAAAAGAATAAGTTTTACCCCAAGAAGCAGCATTCTACATTCCTTATATGTTATCCCTTGCTACTGTATTGTAAGCTTTCCCAGGGCAGAGCTGGGTCTTATTCTTATCTTTGTATCTGCTGCAATATTTGCATAGCATCTGACACAGAATAGACACACAAGTTATTAGTGAATTAATGTTTTTCATACTGGAAATCCTTGCCTTGAAGTGAAGAAAGTTTCAAGTCTTTCTGAGCAATTACTATTTGTTCACTTGAGTAAGGATATGTGGCTCAGAGGATACCAGAAATTTGAGCATCGGGGAGTTGGTAACAGACATCTCCAATTTGTTTCATTGGTGAGCCTGGAGCAAACTGTGCTAATGACCATTTCCAGGACAGTTTTTTGGACTGGTATGTGAACTGTAGATTCCTCTGTCTAATATAAGATTCAGTCATTCAACAAACATTGTGAAATGTCTTCTTTGTGCTAGGCATTCTTCCAGGCACTGGGGTTACTGTGGTGAACTTATATCTAAAAATTCCTTAAGTTTGAGAGAGAAGTTTTGAATTGGTGCATATCCTTCTTTCCTCCTACTTTCCCAGTTAGCATTTCTACATAGAAAATGCAGTTTGATCAATGACCTCAAAGCAGTACATAGCTATTAAAGGACCTCTCTCCTTCCGTGACCACTGCCCTGCTGGGGCAAGTGAAGACGACAGACTCCCATCACTTCCTCTCCTTGTTCTCATTGCTTCCTTCCTTACTGTCTGATATACTTCGAGATGCTGGGAGAATTGGCATAGGGACAGGGGAGTGGTATTTTATGGGTAGATGATGACTCTTACATGATTTGGAAGTGGCAACTGAAGTTAGTCATTTTAAAAGTGACTATGTAGAAGATTTCCTTATGGTTGGTTTACTAATCTAGCATTTAGAGATACACAAAGTCAGAAAGAAGAAAAATCAGTTACCAGCATAATCCAAAAGAAAATGATGCACACAGGCTGGTGGGGCCCTGTTTTGGCCACAGAATAAGCTTTCTATGCAATAGTGAGCGTTTCCATGAACGTTTTGTATCCCAAGCACATTTTGGCACCTTATTATGTGGCTCAGTACACCCAGGATACACAAATCAAAAGTGCTTCTACACTTATGTGAGTTGTAAGTCATGACCTCCTAATGCTAAGTGGAAGCTCATTTAATGGATTTACCTAAACTACCACCATGGATGTGATCACTGGAAGGTGATGGTGACCTCCCAACCTTTTTCCTTTGCTTTGTTTGGTGAATTAGTGATATCCTCGGGTCACTA
>PVKH010003919.1:0-24155 GCA_004027955.1 Chaetophractus vellerosus
AGCCATAAACTTCAGCTATTTTTTATTATCACTTCCTTTAAGGATCCTTCTAAGTCCCTTTCTCCCAATCATTACACCACATATAAATTTAATAAGACACACATATGCTTTGTGCAGAAAAAGAATATCATTTTTGACCCTTCCTGGGAAGCTGGGCACTGAACGAGGAAATCACCCCATAGCCACAGGCAGAAACGATGAATATTTACTCTTCTCTCCAGTTAGCCCTCAGTATTACCCAAAAATGCTCTCACTTGTCCATAGTCCACATATTTATTCATGTACTTGAGCTCCCACCCCAGCTCCAATCCACACTTCACAGAAAATGTGCTCAATTTCCCTCTCTCCATTGCTAAATTTCCATCTTTGCCTTTTTGCCTTTCTCCAAATAAGCACTACTTTACTTGCTCCCCCAAAATTTATATTTCCAGCTGTATTCTGAATCTCATGTCCTCTTGTCACCTTGAAGGGATTTTACCGTCAGTTAATAAATTTATCTTCTCTTCACTCTATGTTTTTACAATGAAAAGCCAAAATTTCATGTGCTAAAACCAAACAAAACATCATAACAAGCAAGCAACTCATTACTAGACCTGGGATCTGAGATACCCAATTTTTAAATATGAGTTTAAGTTCTAAAATCTACTTTTTTTTGCCATACCAAAAACATCCATATTTTCCAAATTTTCTAATCTCTTCCATCTTCAGGAATGGTTTCCACCAGGACTGTGAAACTATTCAACTCATCTGTTTTTTGGAACTTAATGCAAGCTATACAGACATCTTTCCTTGACTCCCTTCACCAATCTCTGTCTCTTAGCTTCCTCTCCCCTCCTGACTTGCCCTCTGAGCTTCTAGAACACCAACTATAGGATTCTACTGTCATAACACATGACGCTGTCTCCTATATGTAACAGCACTTAGCCATGCTCTTGCTAGACGTGCGTAACATGAGGGCAGGGTTATGTTGTTCATTTCTAAGTCTCCAGTATCTAAGGCTCCAGTGTCTACAATACATTTCAAACATGTCTATGGAATGATAGAACACATGACTGATTGACAAAGGCACAAAATACTTGATGGAAGAAAAATGGAAAGGATTAAAAAATAAAAATGTGCTGATGCAACAGCTTGACTCAATAACCATAAAAGCAAGCACACAAGTTGAATTACATATTTTCACGGATAAGCTAGGAACCTTCCTAGATATGACTTGCCCCTTAAGCCTCCAGGTACAAGCTGACCACACATATTTCCAAGACAAGCAGCATTGTCTTGCCGATGTCCCCACTAACTCAGGGCTCAGCCTCAAGATTTTGAGGCCAGAAAAAGTTCAAAATCAAGATATCAGCAAGGCTTGCTCTTTTGGTGTCTGTGGCATTCTGGGGCTGGCTGCCAACAATTCTTGTGGATCCTGGGCTTGTATCCTTGCCTCTCCTTTTTCCCTTCTGTGACTTCCTAGTTTTCTTTATAAGGGCTCTGATAATCTAGGTTATGATGACCCTGTGACATTTGGCTTAAATAAAAATGTCATTTTCCAAAGGTCCTGTTTATAATGGGGTCAAACTATAAAGTTAAGGATCGAGATTAAGAACGTTTTCTTTATTGTTGGAGTACATAACTCAACCTACAAAAGACCTCAAAAGCCTTTAAACAAAAGCTTCTTGATGTTACAGGTTTAGTCTCTAGAAATAAAATAAAGGTGAGCAGAGAATCAGAAACCCTATGGCAGCTATATTTGGCAGCAATCTTGCTACTGAGTAATCCAAGATGCTACCTTTTACTGGGAAAGTAGAGCTTTCCCTTTCAGGGTTTGTTTTTGTTTTTGGTTATGGAAGGTAGCAAATTTATCAGTCTTTTCCCCAATATTACTTTTGGCTGTAACTTTCTGTTAGCAGCCTGTCATTGACTCATACAATTAAGAGCTGGGAAGAGATTTTGGAGACCAATTATGCTATTCCAAGAGAGAGAAACAGCTACAAGAATAATTGGTTTTGATCAAAATATTTAGCAAACATTTTATTATGTCCAAAAAAATAATTCTAATTGACAAGCAGCTTAAATGCAGAGTGAAGTTTCTTTGGTACAATTTTCTTTAATTGGTGTGAGGAGGATCTTTCCTTGAAAACTCTTTTTTTAATAATTGGAGAAAGACCAAGGATTATCATTAAATATTAAAGGGTGATGAGGAGCCATATGGTCACCTCTGAGGGATTTCAAGATCTTGAAGGGACTCCATCTGCATCAGTGAAAATTCAGTCATTACATCAAGGACATGGGGAGGCTCAAAAGTGGACTTGTAGGGGAGGCAGCGCGGTCTGCGGTGGCGTGAGGCCACACATGCTCAGAAGGCCTCCTCCCAGCTGGGCGCGCTGGAGCCCAGTGAAACTCGCTAAACATCATGTCACTGCAAGTGATAAACTCCCCCAGTCAGGCATAATTTTTCATTTGAAAAGAGTTTCTCTATGTATGAAATGTCATCAGCTGGTTTGCCAAGTAGACATTAAGCAAGTGTTTGCTCATTAAACGCACAGAACATCCTGTCCAACCGCACGCAGCCCCTGTACGTAGCCTTCTCTTGGACAAAGACGAGTAAAAGGGCACTTGATAGAGCTGAGATGAAACGTGCTTTCAGCTTACCTGGATTTGATTACCATGACTAGTTCAAATTCTCAGTAGCTATCCTCTGAATTAAGGGGCTTCCACCCCAGGAATGGATGAAACACTTTTGTTATTCACGTGCAGGTCCCCATTGCCCACTCTCTCACCTTGGTGGAGGATCTCATTGAGCTGAGCTGCTGAAATGCACCTTATCGTGCCCTCATTTTACCAAGCTTGATACCGTTACAAATCCTGCCACAGCCTGGTGAGCTACGGTGATGACAACAGTAGCTACAACAGTGGGAAGAGCAGTTCGTACGCTGTGCCTGTATGCTTGTATCTATAACTCTCGCCATTTATCTATTTTACTCCCAAAGCTGCTATGGAACAGTTCAGTATTCCTCACTTCGTAAATTAAATGCCATATCCCAGAAGAGCCTTACAGCTTCCCTAACATCTTAGAGCTGGTAAGCGGCAGATCATAAATCCAAACCCACATCCATCTGACTCCAAACGAGGGACTTGGATTGCGTCACTGGAGCTACAATAAAGGCTGATTAACCCATCACATAGTTTTACTTTAACTAAGCTGGTCCAAGTCACACCATTGAGATAATTAACAAGAGATTTCATAGGAATCAATAGCTAAAAAATTTAAAAAGCACTTTTAGACTTAGTTGTAAACATGTCCTGCTAATAATTTAAAGGTAAATTAAGCAATCACCTTTATCAGTTTAAATTAAACTATTGAAGATTGTTACATGTCTTCCAATTATTCTGACTTTTGTGTCTTGTATGTTTTCAATTATAAATATAATTTAAATTAATAAGCTGTTTACACTGGATTCCTCCAGAGTATAAAGACATTTCAAATTAGCTGTGATTAACTTTCATCCATATAAACAAGTTCAGTTAAGTATTACCTTGAACTTGAAAGGGAAAGGTGACCATGGATGGTTAGACATGACAAGTTCCCTGGAGAAGCAGCTCCCAGGAGTTGAGCACAGCTCACAGAGTCCACACAGAGGGTCACTAGGTCTCGGATCTTTAGATTGGTAGGCAGGGCCTTTCTGCGTCCTGTCTGGCGTCCCGATGATTATAGCAGTCTACTTGCTTTCACTTCCTATTAAATGGGGCCTTAGAATTAACATATACTTCCATGCATGACTTCAAACAAAATTCCCCCTGTGTAAAATATTTTCATATGTTAACCAGCTTATCCAAGAATATATAACTTTCTTCTTACCAGTAATGTCATAATGTTAGAGTACTTGAGTACCAAGTATATTCAATGTGCAAATGAAAGGAAATGGTTCTAAGAAAAACACCTGTGTTATAGTAGATCTGAATTCAAACAGGCCTCGGAAAAATGCAGGATGATGTACAATCTGACATTCTTCCCTGCAATGGACAATGCATTTCAAACCTATATATCTACGTAATACAAAGTAGCGAAACTAAATCAAAATCAGCAGTCTGGCCAAATTAGTCAAAAAGACTTTTGTTTCTTATACTAGTATAGGAAAAAAGGATTAAAAGTGAAATAAAATGTAATTATATGCGGTGTTGACACATAATTTGAATACATGAAGGCATGTAATTTCTGAGTGTAATTATAATACCGTTAATTCTAGAATTTTTTTAGTTTGCTGAAACTAAAGAAATTACAATTAATATAAGTAACAGTTAAGCTACATTTAAGACAACTGAAGCTTGGCAGAGAGCTGACTGGTCGGTGAAATCACAGCTTCCTCCAGGTTTGGAGGCGGTCCACATGCTTTAGGGGCCAATGGCGCCTCCCTGGCTGCGCCACGCCCTGCAGGAAAAGGCTGCTGTGGAAGCAGGTGATGGCAGTGCCCAACCCCTTTCTATGAGCACCCACACGCCAGGCTTTCTTCCCCAAATCCACTGTCTGAAGGGCAAACTGGCCGCTGTTGTTCACATCCCCAGGCACAAAGAGTGGCTGCAGGGCAATTTCTCAGTGTAGGTTTGATGGAGGGCTGGGAAGAAGTTGGGGAACACCCAAGGACTATGGGCTGGGCTTGGGATGGCTTACCCTACCCTGCCGGGTCCTGGAATTGAAATCCAGTGAGTCCAAGATTTCCTAATTCACAGCAATTTGTTAAGATGCTGTAACAGCATATTTTTCAAATAGTAGAATATCATCTATTTTATGTTAAAGTTGCTTTACATGATTTATATCTTTTATGATACGTGGGTTCATTTAAATTCTTCCCAAGGCTCCACATATGTGAGGTCTGGTTGTCATGATGCTGAAAGATAAAATATTTGCTCTTAAAACATAAACCGTTAAGCCTGGTAATAGGGAATTATATGTCTTCAAGATATTCTCTGTTTTAAACATTTTAAACATTTTAAAATATGTTTATTGTGATATAATTCACATATTATGCAATTCACTAATTTAGAATGGATTGTTTAGAGGCTTTAGTATATATTTTAAAATAACAAATCATTTTATTGATACATATTAATAAAACTTAGAGTCCATCCAAACTATGCAATCAATTGTATTTGATATAATCACATAGTTGTGCATTCATCACTTCAATCATTATTAGAGCATTTTCATTATTCTAATAATAATAATAATGAACAAAAAGCAAACAAACAAAAAGAACTCATCACTTCTCAACCTCTCTATGCTTCCCCTGCTATACTTAGCTGCTGTTCTGTTTCTGTCTTTCTAGTTTATTTGTACTTATATTTTGTAAAAACAGTCTTATATATGCAATTTTACCCATATTCACATTTCACATGAGGTTTCACTATGTTATAAAGTTCAATGTTACAATTTTAGCTTCCTTACACTAAAATATATGTCCTTAGATTTTCCCTTTCGACCACATCCATAAACATATAATAGCAAGACTAGTTACAAATACTGTGATGTGCTTTCACCATTTCTATTCAATTCCAAAGATTTACAAACAACCTTTGTGCCAATTCTGCACAGATTAACCCACATCTTTCCATTCTTTAGCCTCATTCTATTTTTTGGTGACCTATAAATAGGTCTAGTTATTAACTCCATGAATTTGCACAATGTATTTATTTTATAATAGTACAATCACGCCACATTTGACCTTTTGTGTCTGGCTTGCTTCACTTAACAGAAAGTCCACCAGTTTCATACATTCATCATATATCTTCACAACTTCTTTTCTTCTCACAACTGCATCATGTGTATTCACCACAATTTGTTTATCCATTCATCAGTTGATGGATAACTGGGTTGTTTCCATCTTTTGACAATTGTGTATAATGCAGCACTCTATGAACACTGGTGTGCAGATAAATGTTTGTGTGACTGCTCGCAATTCTTCTTGGTATATACCTAGTAATGGTATTGCCGGGTCACATGGCAAGTTTATATTCAACTTCCTTAGGAACTGCCAAAAAGTCCTCCACCATGGCTGTACCATTCTACATTCCCACACACAGTGAATGAGTGTTCCTATCTTTCCACATCCTCTCCAACACTTACCATTTTCCAACTTTTTAAAAGTGCACTTTCTAATAGGAAAGAAATTATATCTCGTTGTAGCTTTGATTTGCATTTCCCTAATCGCTACTGTTGTTGAACATTTTTTCATGTGTTTTTTTAATCATTTGTATTTCTTCTTTGGACAAATGTCTATTGAAGTCTTTTGCCCATTTTTTAAATTGGGTCATCTGTCTTTTTATTGTTGAGTTGTAGTATCTCTTTATATACCATGGATATTAAACCTTTATTGGTTATGTGATTTCCAAAGATTTTCTCCCATTGAGTTGGCTGCCTTTATATCCTTTTGACAAAGTCCTCTGAGGTGCAAAAAGGTTTAATTTAGAGGAGGTGCCATTTATCTACTTTTTATTTGTTGCTCATCCTTTGAGTGTAAAATCCAAGAAACCACCACCTACCACAAGACCTTGAAGATGTGTCCCTCCATTTTATGGTCTTGCCTTTTATATTTAGGTTGTTGATCCATTTTGAGTTGATTTGATTCAACTTGTGTTGATCCAAGTTGAGGAGCTTTGTATAATTTCTCCTGTTTTATATTTATTGAGACTTTCTTTGTGACCCAAAATGTGGTCTATCCTGGAGTAAGATCCATGAGCACTTGAGAAGAATATATAACCCATTCAGTTTGGGTGCAACATTCTGTATATGTCTATTAGGTTGAGCTCATTTATCATATTGTTCAAGTTCTCTGTTTCTTTGTTGATCTTCTGTCTAGTTGTTCTATATAATGATGTGAGTGGGTTGTTAAAGTCTCCAACTATTATGGTAGAAATGTCTGTTGCTCCCTTCAGTTTTGCCACAGTTTGCCTCATGTATTTTGGGGTACCCTCATGTATTTAGGTGCATAGAAATTTATGACATTTCTTTCTGGGAGACTACCCTTTTATTAATGTATAATGGCCTTCTTTAACTCTTATAAGCTTTTTTGCATTTAAAGTCTGTTTTGTCTGATTATAGTATAGCTGCCATGTCTCTTTTTTGGTTACTGTTTGCATGGAGTATCTTTCTTCAACCTTTCACTTTCAGCTGATTTGTATCCCTGTGTCCAAGGTGAGTCTCTAGTAGGCAGCATAGGGTTGTCTCCTGTTTTTTATCCATTCTTTCAGCCAATATCTTTTGATTTGAGTGTTTAATACAATCACATTAAATGATATTACTGTAAACGCTTTATTTTCTTCTACCATTTTGTTCCTTGGCTTATATATGTCACATCTTATTTTTGTCTGTCTTTTTACTCTTTTGATTAGCCTTTCTTCTAGTCCTCTCTTCTACACTCTCCTCCAAGCCTCTCTCCTGTCTTTTCCTTTCGTGCTATAAGGTTCTCTTTAATGCTTCCTGTAAAAGTGTATTCTTTTATATGAACTCTCTTAGTTTCTGTTTATTTTTGAATATTTAAAACTCATCTTCATATTTGAGGGACAATTTTGCTTGATAAATAATTCTTAGCTGGCAAATTTTCTCTGTCAGTATACTAATTGTATCATTCCACTGTCTTCTCACCTCCATGGTTTCTGGTGAGAAATCCACACTAAGTCTTACTGGATGTCCTGTGTATATGATGGTTTTCTTCTGCCTTGCTGCTCTCAGAATTTTCTCTTTATCTTTGAAGTTTGACATTCTGAACAATATATGTCTTGGAGTTGGTCTATTTTCATTTATTCTGTTTGATGTATGTTGCGCTTCTTAGACATGTAAGTTCATTTCTTTCATGAAAGTTGGGAAATTTTCAGCTATTATTTCCTCAAATACTCTTTCTGCCCCCATTTCTCTTCTCTTCTTCTGGAACTCCCATGACATGTGTGTTGTTGTGTTTCATGTTATGATTCAACTCCCTGAGCCTCTGCTCTATTTTTTTCCATTTTTTTCTATCTTTGTTCTTTTCTCTCAATTTCAGCTGTTCTGTCTTCTGTATTTCTTCTTCTTTTATTATATTGAGTCTTCTCTTATATGCCTCTAGAGTGTATTTGATCTCACCCATTGTGTCTGTCATTCCCATCAGCTCTGCTATTTTTTTCTTCAGGTTTTCAAATTCTTCTTTGTGCTCATTCAGTGTCTCCTTTTATTTTTTATTATTATTGTTATTATTTGTGTACCCAGGCCAGAGATTGAACCTGGGACCTCATAAGTAAGAAGCTGGCACCCAACCACTGAGCCACATTGGCTCCCCTGAGATTTTTTTTTCATTTGTTTGGTTGTTGTTTGTTTGTTTGTTGTTTTGTTTTTAGGAGGCAACAGGAACTAAACCTGGGACCTCCCATGTGGGAAGCAGGTGCTCAATGGCTTGAGCCACATCCGCTCCCTCAGCATCTTTTTTTAAAATTACTATTATTTTTATTTTTAAAGAAACTTTAGATTACATAAATGTTGTATAAAAATATAAGGGATTCCCATATGCCCCATTCCCTCCCCCTCCTGTGGTAAATTTGTTACAATTGAACACATTGAAGCATTGCTACTAACCATGGACAACAGTTTACATTATAGTTTACACTTTGTCCCACATAATTTTGTAAGCTATGACAAAATGTACAATGGCCTCTATCCACCACTACAATGCCACACAGGACAAATCCAATGTCCCAAAGATGCCCTCTATTGTCCCTATTCTTTCCTCAGCATCTTCTTGATGTCTTCTTACTCTTTAGCCGTATTATCTTTCAACTCATTACTTTGATTTAGGAGGTTTGTATGAACTTCATTGATTAGTTGTCTCAAATCCTGTGTCTCATCTGGGGCTTTGATATATTTATTTGCTTGAGCCATTTCTTCCATTTTCTTACTATGGCTTGTAATTTTTTGCTGATGGCCAAGCATCTGATTATGATGGAGAGTTTACTATGATGCTCAATTTCTCTCTCTTGCACAGGGATTTAGTGGTGGGAGGCTATGTGTTACTAGTGTTCTTTGATTCTTGGTTCAACTGTCCTAAGTCTTAAGGATTGTCCTGTTTAGTTGCTCAAATCCAGACCATGGACCCAGTAATGGGTTGCAGACTCACGTCCAAAGGCCTTGGGCAGGGAGGCTGTAAAAGCCAGAAAAAAAATCCCTCTCTTATTTACTTGTAATTTCCTGACATGCTCTTTCTTGGTCCACCAGCAGATGATGGGCGTCAACAGCCCTCTAAATTCAAACTGTGGTCCCAGTGTGCTCATGGCAACACAGATGGCAACAATGTGATGGAGGATCCTGCCTGGTGGTTGGTTATTCAGAGCCTCAAAAATCAATCTTTATCAGAGGCTGTTCTCCAACCTTTACTGGCAGCCCCCTCCCTTTTCCCAGGGAGCAAATAATTCCACTTCCCTCTGCATCTTCAAAGCAGTCCTAATCAGTAGGGAGGGAAATTGAGAAAGTCAGATCTCTTTAGTCCTGTGCTGGCTCCCAAGGCAAACAATGGCATGGCCGCACCTGGCCTAGGAGAGCTGGTGGGACACAGAAGACCAAAAATCAGTTTGGCAATCTCTCAAAACATTAAACATGGAGTTACTATAGAACTTAGGCTGCATCTCTTTTTCCCTTTCCTGGGGAGGCACACACACGTGCCCCCCTCTGTCCAAAGCTACCAGCCGGAGGCTAGAGAATTCAAAGATTTCTGCTCCAAGGGTGGGAGGATGGGTGCCAGCAGCTACAGTAGCAGCTTTAACTTAGAGTTTTCCCATTGAGATTCTTTTTCTTTGCTCCTCTCTCTTCTGGTTGGTGTTCAGCCTTCCCCTGATATCCTAATCCCTAGAACATTTTTCCCCAGGCCATTTCTGCCTGTTCTCTAGCTCTTTATATGGGAGAGAAATGAACGAGTCCTGTGTGTCTCTAATCCACCAACTTCCTTGTAGTCTTGGTTTTAGTGTATTTGCAGAATAGTGGAATGGTCATTGTGAGTTAGAACTTCATTCTTGGTGTTTAGGAATTTAGGAATTTATAACTTTAGAAATTGATAACATTTTCATCATCCTCAAAAGAAAGCCCACACTCATTGGCAGTGACTGTCCATTTCCACCCCACCCTATCCCAGTCCTAGGCAAGTACCAGCCTACTTCCATTTTCTGTAAAATTGTCTATTCTGGATATTTCATATGAAAGGAATTTACAATATGTGGTCTTTATGAATAACGTCTTTCACTTAGAATAATTTTTCCAGTTTTCATCCATGTTGTGGCATGTATCAGTTAGCTATTCGCTTTTGTTGCTGAATAATATTCTATTGTGTGGACAAATAGGTAGGCTCTTTACACGTTGACAAAATGCTCATGGGAGCCTCAGGATTGTATTTTTAAGAGTTGAGCAATCACTTGGAAAGAGTATGCTTTATCCTGACGATTCCAGAAGATTCTAAGGATAGACGTTGCTGGGTCCAACTCAGGTCTCATGGAAGTATCATGGCCAAGAGAATGAAACTTTCTCACTGTGAATGCTTGAATTGGAATTCTATTCACATGACACACAGACCACCTGCACTTCATGTTTCCCACACAGCCTGTATTCACTACAGGTGGAGACATAACTGTGGAAGCTGTTGGTAACAGAAGCTTTGGGTATGCAAGAGATGGCGTGGATAAGGAATGTGGAGCACAGGGTGTAGATCTGGGACATTTCAATACTCAAAGATCAGATAGGGGAGGATGAGCTGGCAAAGAAGAAAAAGGAGGAGGAAAACCAGCAGAGCAGGGTGTGTCCTTCAAGCCAACGGGAGAGCGTTTCAAGGATTGCAGTTTGGTAATATCCAAATCTGACAAAGTGAGGTATGGAGAAGAATAAAATGTGTATATTTATTTATCCATTTATCATTTGATGGACATTTCGGTACTTTCCACTTTTTGCCTATCATGAATAATGCTACTGTGAATTTTATGTACAAATTTTGGTCTAGACATAGATTTTCATTTCTCTTAGGAGTGGAATTGCTGAGTCCTAGAGTAACTCCATGTTTAATGTTTTGAGAGATTGCCAAACTGATTTTCCAAGTGACTGCACAATTTTTCAATTCCATCAGCAAGGTATGAAGATTCTAATTTCTCCATTTCATTACAGTGTCTTTTTATGGTTTTGATTTTCATTTCTCTAATGGCTAATAATGCTGAACATTTTTAAATATACTTCTTAGGCATTTGCTTATTTCTTTTGGAGAAATATTTATTTATAACTTTGGCCCATATAGGATTATTTTTCCTTTAGTTATTGAGTTTTAAGAGCTATTTACATATTCTAGATATCAATGCCTTATCAGATATGATTTGCAAATATTTTCTTCAATTATTGTTTTGTCTTTCCCCTTTATTCTTTGCATTATTTCATGCATAAAATTTTATTTTAAATTTTGATATGATCCACTTTATTTTTTATTTTGCTGCTTGTGTTTTTGGTGTCATATCTGAGAAACCATTGCATAATCCAAGGTCACAGAGGCTTACTCCAATGTTTTCTTTGAAGAGTTCTATAGTTTTAGCCCTTACATTTGTGTCTATCATGTATTTTGAGTTAGTTTTTTAATATGGTTTAAGGAAGGAGTCCAATTTCATTCTTTTGGATATGGATATCATGTTGTTGAAAAGGCTCTTTCTTCTTCTTTGAATTATAATGGCATCCTCATTGAAAACTAATTGATCATATATGTAAGAGTTTATTTCTGGACTATCAACTTTATTCCATTGATCTAAATGTATGCCTTTAAGCTATTATTACACTATCTTGATTATTGCAGCTATATAATAAGTTTTGATATTAGGAAATTTCAGTTCTTCAACTTTTTACTTTTAATTCAAAATTGCTTTGACTTTTCTAGATTCATTGCAGTTCAATATGAATTTTAAGTTCATCTGGTCAATTTCTGAAGAAAAGCCAGCTGAGATTTGATAGAAATTGGTCTGAATCTGTAGCTCAATTTGGGTAATAATGCCATCTTAACAGTATTAAGGCTTCTGATCCATGAACATGGAATTTCTATCTAGTTAGATCTTCTTTCATTTCTTTCAACATTTTGCAGTTTTCAGTGTACACGTCTTGCACAATTTTTAAAATGTATTCTTAAGTATTTTATTACTTTTGGTGCCATTTAAATGAAATCATTTTCCTAATTTCATTTTGGAATTGTTCATTGCTAGTGTATAGATGCAAGTGATTTTTGTATAATGATCTTGTATCCTGCAACCCTGCTGAACTAAATTATTAGTTCTAACAGTTTTTTGGTGGATTATTTAAGATTATTTTTATATAAAATATCACATTTGTGAATAGAAAGAGTTTTTATACCTCCTTTTCAATCTGAATGCCTTTTATTTCCTTTTCCTAACTAATTTTTCTGGATAGAATGTCCATTACAATCTTGAATAGAATTGGCATGGCAGTACGTCATAAACTTTTCCATGATCTTAAGGGTAAAGCAATCAGTCTTTTCCTGTTAAGTATTATGTTACTATGTTTTTGTTTTGTTTTGTCTTGTTTCTTAGATGCCCTTTATCTTGTTGAGAACATTTCCTTCTATTCATCATTTGTTGTGTGTTTATATCATTGAGGTGTGTGTCTCTACTGAAAGAATTGTACAATTTTGTCCTTTATTGTCTTAATATAGTGTATTACATTAATTGATTTTTTTGTATGTTAAACCAATATTGCATTTTTGGGATAAATTGTATAAAATTGATATGAATATAAAGTTATATAAATTGGTTATTGTATGAAACCTTTTCATAGGTTTCTGTATTTGCTTTTTTATTATTACACTGAGGATTTGTATTCATTACAGCAATTTTTCTAAGAGATAGTCATAAAAGAAATTGCATTACAGTTTTCTTTCCTTGTGCTGTCTTTTCTTGTTTTAGTATCAGGGTAATACTGGTCTTCTAGAATTATCTTGAAAGTTTTCCCTCCTCTATTATTGTTTGGAAGAGTTTCTGAGTGATTCGTGTTAATTACTTTTTAAACCCATGTTATTGATACATATTAATAAAGCATACAGTTCTTCTAAGGTGTGCAATCAATAGCACGTGCCACAATCACATAGTTGTGCATTCATCACTTCAATAATAATGTTAATACACACAAAAAAGGAACAAACAAGAAAATTCCTCACCTCTCAGTCTCTCTCCGATTCCCTCATTGTACATAGCTGCTGTTTCTGGCTATTCTATCCAAAGTATATAGTCAATGGCTTTTAGTATAATCACAATGTTGTACATTCATTATCTTAAAAATTCTAGAACAATTTCATTACTCCAAAACGAAAGACTCCAAACCCCTTAGCATCCCTTCCTAAGACCTACATAACAACTAATCTTTCCTCTTTATGAATGATTTATATTTCCATTTTATATAAATGGAATAATACAATATGTAGTACTCTGTATCTGGTCTCCTTCACTTATTATGTTTTTTTTCCTGAAATTAACATTCTGTAGTATTAACTTACATTTGGTCAGCTTCGAGGAAAAATGGTCTTATATTTACAATTCTACCCATATTCATACTTTACATAATATATTTATATTTCACTTAGTATATTTAATTCATTATAGGACAATCATACAGTAGTTTTCCTTTTGTATCTGGCTTGCCTCACTCAACATAATGTCCTCCAGGTTCATCCATGTTGTCATAGGTTTCACGACTTCATTTCTTCTTACTGCTGCATAGTATTCCATCTTGTGTATATGCCACAATTTATGTATCCATTCATCAATTGATGGACACCTGGGTTGTTTCCAACTTTTGACAATCATGAATAATGCTACTGTGAACATCTGTGTGCAGATATCTATTCATGTCACTGCTCTCAGTTCTTTTAGGTATATACTTAGCAATGGTATTGCCAGGTCCCTGGCAAGTCTATATTCAACTTCATTAGGAACTGCTAAACTGTCCTCCACAATGGCTGTACCATTCTACATTCCCACCAACAGTGAATAAGCATTCCTATCTCTCCACATCCTCTCCAACATTTACAGTTTCTGACTTTTTAAGAGCAGCTAGTCTAATAGGTATGAAATGATATCTCATTGTAGTTTTGATTTGGATTTCCCTAATTGCTAGTGATGTTGAACCTTTTTTCATGTGTTTCTTTGCCATTTGTATTTCTTCTTTGGACAGTGTTCTGCCCATTTTTTAATCAGATACGTTGTCTTTTTATTGTTGAGTTGTATGATTTCCTTATAGATCATGGATATTAAACCCTTATCAGACATGTGATTACCAAATATTTTCTACCATCGAATCAGCTGCCTTTTCACCTTTTTGACAAAGTCTTTTGAGGGGCAAAAGTGTTGAATTCTGAGGAGGTCCTATTTATCTATTTTTTCTTTTGTTGCTCGTGCTTTGGGCATAAGGTTTAAGAAACTACCACCTACCATAAGACCTTGAAGATGTTTTCTACATTTTCTTCTAAGAGTTTTCAGGATTTTCTATATATAGGATCATGTACCTAATAGTGAAAGTTTTACTTCTTCCTTTCCTATTTGGATGCCTTTTATTCCTTTGCCTAGCTTAATTGCTCTAGCTAGAATTTCTGGCACAATATTGAATAATAATGGTGACAGTGGGCATCCCTGTCTTGTTCCTGATCTCAATGGGAAAGCTTTCAGTCTTTAACCATTGAGTACAATGTTAACTGTAGGTTTTTCATATATGCACTTTACCATATTGAGAAAGCTTCCTTCTATTCCTATCTTTTAGAGTGGTTTTTTATCAAGAAAGGGTGTCGTATTTTGTCAAATGCCTTTTCTGCAACAATTGAGAGGATCATGTGATTTTTCTTCTTCAGTTTAACAATGTGGTTTATTATGCTACTTGATTTTCTTGTGTTGATCCACCCTTGCATATCTGGGGTAAAACCCACTTGATCTTGTTGTATAATTCTTTTAATGTGCTTTTGGATTCTGTTTGCAAGTATTTTGTTGAGGACTTTTGTGTCTATATTCATTAGAGACATTGGTCTGTAGTTTTCTTTTTTGGTAGTATCTTTATCTAATTTTGGTATTAGGGTGATGTTGGCTTCACAGAATGAGTTTGGTATCATTCTTTCCTGTTCAATTTTTTGAAAGAGCTTGAACAAGATCAGTATTAGTACATCTTTGAGTGATTGGTAGAATTCACTTATGAAACCATCTGGTTCTGTGCTTTTCATCTTTGTGAGGTTTTGATGACTCTTTCAATCTCTTCACTTGTGATTGGTTTGTTGAGATCTTCTATTTCTTCTGAAGTCAGTGTAGGTGGTTCAGGTGTTTCTAGGAATTTGTCCATCTCGTCTACATGTTATAGTTTTTTGGCAGACAATTGTTCATAGTATCCTATTATAATCTCTCTTATTTCTATGATGTCAGCGGTAGTGTCCTTTCTCTCATTTCTCATTTTATCTCTGTCTTCTCTCTCTTTTTCTTTGTAAGTCTAGGTAAGGGTTTGTTGATCTTCTTAAAGAATCAGCTTTTGGTTTTGTTGATTCTCTCTATTGTTTTTTTTTGTTCTCAATTTCATTGATTTCTACCCTGATCTTTACTATTTCTTTCCCTCGGCTTGGTCTGAGATTAGTTTGCTGTTCTTTTTCTAGTTCTTGCAGGTGTGCAGTTAGATCTTCAATTTAAGCCTTTTCTTCTTTTTTATAAGTATTGAGGGCTATAAATTTCCCTCTCAGCACTGCCTTTGTGGTATCCCATGAGTTTTGATATGTTGTGTTCTCATTTTCATTCGTCTCAAGATATTTGCTGAATTCTTTTGTGATTTCTTCTTTAACCCACAGGTTGTTTAAGAGTGTGTTGTTTAATCATATATTTATGAAATTTTTCTTTTTCTGTCCATTATTGATTTCCAGTTTCATTCAGTTATAATCAAAGAAAGTGTTTCATATAATTTCTATCATTTTAAATTTATTGAGGCTTCTCTTGTGACCCAGCATATAGTCTGTCTTGGAGAAGGATCCATGAGCACTTGAAAAGAATGTATATCCTGCTGTTTTGGGGTGTGATGCTCTATAGACGTCTGTTAGCTCTAGCTCATTCATCATATTATTCAATTTCTCTGGTTCTTTATTTATCCTCTGTCCAGATGATCTATTCAATTCTGAGAGTGGTATATTGAAGTCTCCAACTATTATTGTAGACACATCTATTTCTCACTTCAGCTTTGCCAGTGTGTGCCTCATGTATCTTGGGTCACTGAGGTTAGGTGCATAAATATTTAGAATAGTTATTTCTTCTTGTTGAATTGCCCCTTTTATTAATATATAATGACATTCTTCATCCCTTAAAACAGTTCTGAATTTAAAATCTATTTTGTCCGATATTAGCATTGCTACTCCAGCTCTTTTTTGGTTACTATTTGCATGGAATATCTTTTTCCATGCTTTCACTTTTAGCCTGGTTGTTTCCTTAGTCTGAGGTGAGTCTCTTGTAGACAACATATAGATTGGTCATAATTTTTAATCCATTCTATCAGTATGTGTCTTTTGATTGGGGAGTTCAAGCCATTAACATTCAATGTTTAAAAAAAATTCAGTGTTATAACTGTAAAGGTATTATTTACTTCATCCGTTTTGACCTTTTGCTTTCAGATGTCATATCATACTATAGTCTTGCTTTTTACCCTTCGTAATAGTCTTCATTTCTACATGTTTCTCCAAGTTTCTTGCCCTTGTTTTTTTCCTTTCAGGCTGAAACACTCACTTTAGAATCTCTTGAAATTCTGGTCTTTTGGTAACATATTCTATCAGTTCTTGTTTGTCTGTGAAGACTTTGAGCTCATTTTTGAAGGACAGCTTTCCCAGATACAGAATTCTTGGCTGGCAGTTTTTCTCTTTCAATACCTTAATTACATCATACCACTTTCTTCTCTCCTCCATGGTTTCTGATGAAAGGTCAGCACTTAATTCTCTTGCTGCTTTCAAAATCTTCCTTTATCTCTGATATTTGTCATTCTGAATAGTAGTTGTGTCAGGGTAGGTCTATTTATGTTTATTCTGTATGAGGTGCACTGTCCTTGGACATTAATATTTATGTCTTTTGTAAGGGTAGGGAAGTTTTCAGTCATTATTCCCTCAAATATTCTTTCTGCCCATTTTCCATTCCTTCTCCTTCAGGGACACTGATAATACATATGTTTTTGCATTCCATGTTGTCATTCAATTCCCTGAGACCCTGTTCCTCTTTCTCCATTCTCTTCTCTTTCTGTTCTCCTGTCTTTTCCAGTTAGATGTTCTGTCTTCAAAATCACTAATCCTATCTTCAAGCATTTCAAATCTTCTCTTATGTGCCTCTAATCTATTTTTAATCTCATCCATTGTATCCTTCATTCCCATAAGGTCAGTTACTTTTCTTTGCAGACTTTAAAATTGTTATTTATGTTCATCCAGTGTCTTCTTAATATCCTTTATCTCTTTAGTCATATTTTCTTTAAATTGTTTTAAATGATTTATGAGAGTTTGTGATTATCATTGATTAATTATTTCAAATCCTGAATCACTTCAGGATATTTAGTTTTTTCCTTTGGCTGGGCAATCTCTTCCTGTCTCCTAGTATGGTTTGTAATTTTTTGCTGATATCTAGGCATCTGATATGTTGGTAAATTTAGTCTGATGGCCAATTTATGTCTCTGGCTTATTATTATTTTTTCACAGCTCTTTGATATTTGGTTCAACATATCCTAAGTCTTTAAAATTTCCTAGCTTAAATTAACAAAAACTGTTCCTGGGACTCACTAATGTGGTGCAGATGTTCTCCCAGGGGTTGGGTAAAGAGTGCTCTAAAAGCAGTTTCTGCCCATGTAATTTCCAGACTAACCAGCAAATGACAATTGTTGGTGCATGTTTCCACAGAGGTGTATCTCTCTCAGTATTCCTTTGTTTTCATCTGGCCAGAGCCGAGATGCAAAGTGCACTCCAAATTCACTGAAGAAAAGCCCTCTGAGTCCCCCTCCCTTTTCCCTTGTAACAACTGGCAGGGGTGAAGATGTCTGGTCTCCTCTCAATCAGCTTCAGTGTGCCATGTGTTTTACCACCACCAAATATCTTGAAGTAGAGGAGGAGATCCCCTCCCAGTGGCTGGAAGGTTTAGTAACTCATGGTTTTCAGCTTTGCCTTCTTCTTCTCTCTGTCCCTCAACCTCCTGGGAGTTATGAGGCACTGTCCTTGTTTGCTGACCCACAATTCCCCACATTCTTAATTATTTTTTAAATGTTTGGTAGACTTCACCAGTGAAGCCATTTCTGCCTTATTTTTCCTGGTGGGGAGGTTTTCTTTATTACTATTTATTCAAACCATTTACTTGTTATGGGGCTATTAATATTATATAAATATTCTTGAGTTCATTTAATAGTTCTTTCCCTCTAAGGATTTGTCCATTTCATCAAGTTTATTTAATTTGTTGCCATACAGTTGTTCATACTATCACATTATAATCTTTTGATTTCTATAAGTTCTGTAGTGATGTCTCTTCTTTCATTTTCTGATTTTGGTAATGTGAATCTTCTTTCATTTATTCCTTGTCAGTCTAGTTAAATATTTGTTAATTTTGTTATCTTTTCAAAGAAATATCATTAGTTTTGCTGATTTTCTATATTATTTTTCTATTAACTATTTCATTTATTCCTATTCTTATCCTTATTATTTTTCTTCTCCTTAGTCTGAGGGTAGATTCTTCTTATTTCATTTAATTTCCTAAGATAGAACTTTAGGTTATTGATTTGATATATTTTTTCTTTAAATACAGGTATTTACAACTATCATGTACCTTCTGAGCAATGCTGTAGTTGTATTCCATAGATTTTGATATGTTGTGTTTTGGTTTCCATTCTTTTCAAAGTGTTTTGTAATTTTCCTTGTCTCTCCAGATGGATCCTAAAAAATATATATTACTTAAACCCTCATTCAAAAGCAAACATATTTTTCAGTTAATGTTGTGAAAAAGTGCTCATTAATTTGTTACTTACCGTTTGGAATCTTAAAAACTAAGCTTCAAGTTTAAGACATTCTAATCAAGATCATGACAATATTTAATTCTTGTTTTCTCAGTTTCTCATAGAGCTCTTGGTATAGCAGCGCTCGTCTATTTGTTGTGTTCATATTAAATGTGAATGGTGGTTATGACTATGTGATCATGGAAAGCACTTGCCTCCTAAGACTTTTGGAAATTCTAAAGGAACATCCTTGGAAGAGAATGAGCAAGTGTATGTTACTACAGTAAAGGTTAATTCATCTGTCTTATATTTGTCCTATTAGTACTGCAACACATATATCCTTTTTATTTCCAATTAAATACATCTTTACAGACTATAGGAATATGACTGCTGCCAATCACATATATAAAATATAGTAATTATATTCATGTCATAAACTAATTTATTTTCTATGTTGTACTGAAGACACAATAAAAAATGATACCACTGCCAGGTTTCATCTCTGTGAACACTAAGCCAGATCTTTGACAGGGCAGAATTTGCACTGTGACAAAGTCCACAGAGAGACTGACAATATTAAAGAATTATTTTCCAAGATAATCATAGACTTGAAGACATAGAAAAAGAATAGAATAGAAGGGAATTTATAGTATAAAATGCATACATTTGTGAGGAGGGGATGCTTCATATTATGACTAAATAACCACTTTAAAAACTGGAAAAAGAAGAGCAATCTGCAAACCATGCCTAAAAGAAACAGAAGAAAGGAAATGATAGAGTTTAGAGTGAAAATAAATGAAATATAGAAAAGAAAAGCAATAGACAAAATCAATGAAACCAGCAGTTGGTCCTTTGAAAAGATGGAATTGTATCTACCAGCCTCTTCTGAATTATTTTCCAACATGAACTCCCCTGCTATTGACAATGTCCTCAGGCCTGGAGTTCTCTACCTTATTTTAAGTATAAACTCAGTTTCCTCAAGCAGAACTGCAGAATTCTTTGTCCTTATGGCCTACCTTTTCCAGTGGGAAGAACCCCTGTCTCACTGCACTCAGACTGGGGCCAGGTCTGCTTTTCCTGGAGTGACATCCATGCTCTACGATTAGGGTGCAGGACAAGGATGATAGCTGCTGGTCTTTTTGGTTGCCTTTCCCAGCATGGAAGTTCTAATGTATAAAGGGAACCCCAGATTTCTTAACTATGTGTACCTGGAATAGATCTTCTCCAACAGAGATCTGGGAGTGGTGAGACACAACAACAACCATATCTTTCTGGGATGAAATCATTACTTTTGAGTGGGAGTTGTGGGGGAGAGAAAAACCCATCTATTTGATGGCTCCCATAGTAGTTTCCATAAGATGGATATAAGATTGGGGAAGTGAGTAGGTTGTGGCTCAAATATCACACATTGTTGATGTTCTCACTGAGATCTAGCAGATTTTCTTGAATGAATAAGTTTCCATTTGCTGCATTCAATGCACTTTAAATTTTTAATTTTTATAATTGTCTCCAGTAAATAGTTATCTGATGTGGAGTGAGCCTGCCATGCTTCTCATTCTACCATTCCTGAAGTCAGTCTTGCAATTGCAAAGGTGGTGGCAGGCTGAGAAAATCACATTCTCTAGTAGCGTGACAAGTAGACAAACTGCCTCCTACTTCCTCCCCTTTAAGCTGGGTGAACTTTGGTAATTGTTAGAGAATTCACATTGAGAGGTAGGGGCAAGTAATTCAAAGTGAGATACTAAACATCTTGCTAATAGGGCAGTGAGGGGCTCTAGCAAATTGAAATATAAATAGACAAACAAATGATTGACCATATAGGTTGCCTTAATATATCTTGCATCTCATATGGGTTGTACAACAAAGATGTTAACTAATTATCAGTTAATTGAATCCACCTACATATGTGCATAAATATTGACTTTAAATTACATAGTTATTTCTTGCTTAACTTGGATAATTGCCAGGTATGTTTCAGCATATAATAGAAAACAATGGAAAATTGTGAATGTTGGACAAATTCAGGTAATTAAATGAGCATAATTTTTCAAAGAACATAAGTCCTAACATGAGATTCATAAAAATCTCAGGAAGAGAAATGGAGCATTGAAATATTCCTTGATTATTGAAAGCAATTCAGTGAATGATTTGTAACATGAGCGTATCAACTATTAACCTCCGTAGAGGAATAAATTAGCCCATCCATTTTTAATTCAACTGTTTTATTTTTAGATCATTTTAAATTTGCATGAATTTGTAAAAACAATAACTTGAAGAGATTTTTTATTTCAATTTACCAAATTACCCATAAGTAACCTCTGGTAAAACTAAAGTACAACAAAGACACTGACATCGGTTCTGTCATGATTCAGTTTTTCCATTTCCACAAGTTTCCTTTACTTGCCTACTTAGAGCCACACCCATTTCCTCCCACCTCCCTCTCCTCTTACTCTATATCTAAAATTTTGTCATTTTAATGGATGTCTTCTAAATGGAATCATATCATATGGAACCTCTCGTGATTGCTCACTCAGTATAATTCTGTCAACATTCATAGGTGTACCACTATTTAAATCCTTTTCATTGATGAGTAGTATCCCATGGCATAGAGGTACCACAGTTTATTTAGCCATTTAACCAGTGAATGACAGTTGAATTGTTTCAAGTTTTGAGCTAATAAAATTGCCAAAAGTATCCCTGTACATTTTTTGTGTGATCATGCATTATTGTTTTTCTGTGATAAATGTCCAAGAGTAAAATTGCTGGGTCATATTGTAGCTGCATATTTACTTTTCTTTTTAAGAAATTGTGAAAATTATTTGTGTTTTCTGTGCTCATTAGTATATCTGAGGTGCCATCTTCTTCAGCTCAAGACTAGAAACAAAGTAGATACCCCAGGGTATTCAGTCATGTGTCGTTCTTTAAATCACAAGGTCACTCTCCAGTCTGCCTTCTCTCCAACTTTCAGTCTTCTTATGTTCATTTTATATATAATATTGTTTGCTTTTAGTTGTACATTGTGAGAGGAGTGAAGTAAACTACACATATCCTGTCTTCCCAGAAGTGACAGTCCATACCATTACTATGTGTATGCAATTACATTCAGTTACATTTATTAAGAAATGTCTAGGTGGTAGCATAATAAAAGAATAAAAAGAAAACAACACAGGTGCACAGTTCCCCCAGCCAGCACATGCAGGCTGGAGGAGTTGGAGGGTGAGCAGCAAGTAAGAATACCAAGCGGGGTTAGGGAAAGAACTGGATGCGGCTGAAGGACACTTTTCTTAAGAGATACCGTTCTGTGTGTTCTAAGGAAGGCTCCTCAGAGAAGGCGTTATCTAAACTGAGACCTGAAGAGTGAGTGTTGACTTTGGGTAGACAGCACATGTTGAAATGGAGAGGAAATTCTGGTCCCTAAAGAGTGACAAGATGGTCAGAAGTCCTGGTGAAAGAGAGAGAGGATGAGTAAATTTCTATTTTTTCAATTCTGTAATTGTGACATCAAAATTTTAACTCAAAAAAAAAAAAGGAGTATGTAAGTAGCTTTTTGTAATAAAGGGCTTTTTAGAGGGCCGAAATGTGTGGAAATTGAAAGAAGATATTCATTCATGCTCAATGCTAATATTTAAGTTGTTTTTAAAATTAAAACAGATGCATTTAGTAAATATTACAAAATAAGTTTATGTTCTGAAGAGTTTTTAGCAGAATAGTATAGATTAAACATAAGCATTTTTTTGTTCTAAAATTTCACTTCAGGTGTCATTTTTATATTTTGTATGTATCTGTGAAAGTCATGGTTTCTCTGGAAGAATGTTGTTCTCATCTCCTGGGATTCAAAGTTCTGAATTTTCTAGCTATCCAGACATTGAATTTAAAATGATCTAATTGTCATTCTATATTAAGGCTTATATAAATATTGTGGAGGGAAGTTTTTGCTAACCTTTTTATTCTAAATAAAGAAAGAAGCTTGATAAAACATGTTCTTAATATTCTGAATACAATACCTGTTCCTTCAATACTGAGTCTCTCAACAAAGCAGAGCTTTCATTTCAAACAAATCTACTTAATATTCCAAGTTGTTGGAAGCAGTACAAGTGTTGAAGATTTGACCAAAGGAAAACCAATAAAAATTTTGAGTAATTTTACATCATTTTTCCTCTATTTCCATCTAAACCAATCTATAATTAATTAACACTGAATTTGGCTAGAATATTCCTGTCTGCAACATGAGTACAACAATATGAATTCAGCAACATGAGTTCAGAAACATGATGTAACATTGCGGGGCTGGCTCGATAGCCCAGTGGATAGGGCGCCGGCATACCACATGGGAGGCCCCGGGTCCGGTTCCCGGGGACCTCTCCTAGCGGGCAGACCGCCTTGAGAATGGCAAGCCGCCATGGGCGGGCCGGAGCCGCTGTGGGCAGGGCAAGAAGCTGCCACGGACATGGCAAGAGCCGCCACGGGCAGGGCAGGTCGCCCGCGGATGGAGCACAGCCAGCCACCCCGCAAACTGAAAGCCGGCCATGAACAGACGCAGAGACCGCCCACAAGCGGGGAAAGCCACGCCTGCGCAGTGACCACTCTCGGCGCATCGCTGCAGCGGGGGGAAGGGGAGATATGTAATAAAATAAATAAATCTTTAAAAAAAAAAAAGATGTAACATTGGCCATGTTTTTGGGGACCCAGATCTTCAGGATTGTCCTTCCAGAACAATATAGTTCATGCAATGTTATCTCAGGGGTTCTCAGTTGTTAGAGAATGCAAACTGTGCAGTTGTTCTCATATTCTTATTGTACAAATCCTACAGAAACCAGTTTTCCTTCACTCTTTATTTATACATTTCTATACTGATTTATGTATTAGTTAAATAATTATTTATTGAGCTATTTGTTCCAGATAATACATCATGGGGAAAAAGCCATAATTTTAAGATAAATGCTGTCCTGTCATATGCACGTTAATATAGGGCATTGTCTTCAAATCCTCATATACTTTCACATGGAGGTTAAGAAGCCTTTCCAAGAGCTTGGGGACTTGAATAATTTCAAGGTTTCAGCTTTCCACATCGTCTTCCTTAATATTCTTTGCCAAACTGATTTGCGATGTGTTCTGAGTAGAAATTCTTCCCCTTTATGAAAGAAAGACACCAGTCCCATCCTAA
>PVKH010003920.1:0-24152 GCA_004027955.1 Chaetophractus vellerosus
AAAAACTTGAAAATTAGCAAAACATGGTTAGACAATAGAAGGCTCAAGGCTGTTTAGGACAATTCCTGTGGACGAAAGAAGGTGGGAAATATTTCATGTAGGGAGTAAGAATAATGCCAGGCCTTCAAGATTGGGATAACTTTGCCAGCTAACATCTACTGAATTCTTACTTTATCCCAAGCACTTTCCCATTCTTCTTTAATGCATTTACTCCTTTATTCATGATAACAGCTCAAGAAATTGGGTATGATCGGTTTCTTCCTCTTACAGTTGAGCAAATTAGGTACCGTCAAGGAAAGTAATTTGTCAAAGAGCATGCTGTCAGTGAGTGCAGAGCAAGGATTTGGCTCTAGAACCAATACTTTTAACCACTATTTCTTTCATAAGTGAAGAGAAAGGCAATCTAAACTTGAATATATGTGTTTCTGCCTTCAACTTTTCTCCTTCCATTCTCTCTTGAACCAATCTCTTTCAGGCTTTTATACCCATGATTTTACTGCAACTGCTCTAGTCAGTGGCACTAATGACCTGCACAGACAATCCTCAGTGATCTTTCCCTGATTGATCAGCAGTATGTGTGTCAGTTTCTCAGTCTGTTCTCTTTATTTTATTTCTGGCTTCCACGTTCTCCAGCTTTCCCTGGTATATAACTAGTCTGTAATTGGACTCTGGTGAGAAGTAATTGTCTTCACCCTAGGCTTTAAATATTGGCATGTCCTGGACTCAGTCTTTGGACCTCTCCTTCTCTATAAATATTCAATTCCTAGGTGATTTTTTCCCCTCAGGGTTAGAAAAACTATTTATACACTGTAGACTCCCATGGTTTTCTCCAGATTTCTCCCCTGAACTCCAGACTCAAATGCCTTCTGAACTCTTCTACTCGATATCTACTAGACATCTCAACCATAGTATAGCCAATATTGACCTATTGTATTTCCTCCTGAAACCAGTTCCATGTGTAATTTTTATCCAATTTCAGTAAATGGCAATTCCATTCTCCAGTTACTCAGGCCAAAATTCTTTTGGAGCATCCATGGCTGCTACCTTTCTTTATCATACTTCCAATTCTGTAGCAAATCCTTTTTGCTATTCTTCAAAACAAACAATTCCCACTCTATTCCCACCTTTGTCTGGAAGACCTTTTCCACAAGAATTCACCTGGCTTGCTTCCTCACTAATTTTAGACGTTTGTTCAATGTCACATGTTAGATCTTTGCTTTGTCACTTAGCAGAGGATCCTTCCCTAAAATACTATTTATAAAAAATCCTTCAGGCATCCCAGTATGGAATTCTGCCTCCTCCTAACCTGCTACATTTTTCTCCATTGTATATACAACATCCAGGAATGGTTTATATTTTACTTATTTATTGTTCCTCTCCTCCACCACCACGCTCTCCCCCCACCATCACATTAGAATGTAAAACCCATGACTGAAGGTAAATTTTCTATTTTTTAAGGGCAACCTCTAGGGCCTATGAACAATTTATGCTGCTCATTCAGCATGTCCAAATCAATAAATCAATAATGGATGAATATAAGGCAAAATTTCATGAGAAGAAAAACTCAGACATGGCACCTAAAGCATTGTAGGGAAAATTTTGTAAATTTTTTTTTTCGAAAAGTTAAAGGAGGCTAAAAAAAAGAGAGAGAGAGATAGCAGTGGAAAAATAAGCAGGAAACTCAGGTCTTATATGCCAGGACTGTTGGGAGTGAAAATGTAGGATTTGTATGATCTTTAAGGTTGTTTGTCTTTAGAGCAGTGGAATTCTCTGAAGAAATTGCTTCTGATCAGCTGGTTTGCATATAATCCAGGCTAGAGGCACTGCAGTCATTAGGGATAATGAGTGGGAAGGCAGCTGGCAGGAAAAGTGGCTGGCAGATGTAGAAAAGTTAAGATAGGTGGCACATTCAAGAAAACTTTTAAAAATTAGCTATAATATTTATTGATTTTACATTTTTCTACCATTTCCATTTGCACAGTTGCACACTTAGAGAAATGGTGCAAATTGTAAAACCATTACTATAAACATTTAATTATTCTTTATAAACAAAATTTTAATGACTTTTCACTGTTTAAAACTGTGCTTTTTTATTAATTTTTTTTCCATCTATGAATTGGGGAAATAATAATGTCAGTTCATATGGTTGTAGTGATTTTAATATATTACCAACAATTCTTACAGTACATGGACATAGTAAGTGATCAATAAAAATTATATTATCATAATAATTGTTATTTATTGTAATTGTTGCTTTTAGTAAGATGGTCTTTCTGTCCAGGCAAGTGAACAGTTATATCATAAGTGCTTTAAGGCACAATTTACTCCACTCCAAATAGTCAGGCAATAACAATAAAAATATAGCTTGCTCTTCATCCTTGGTCTTTAAATGCTTTTTTTGATTGGCTATCATTGCCTTTAATAATCTATATCCAAATATTTTAAATTTTAGGTAAGTCTGTTAGAAATATCTATTAAATTCAATCCATAAGGCTGAGAAGTTTCAAGACATTATCAGGAGAATTGCTGTTTCACAATATTTGGTTAGAACACAGAACACCAATTCAACCCACAAATAGGTACCAAGTGGCTACTAAATGCCAGATTCTCCAATAAGGTGTGGGGAACTTGGTTATTGTGCATCAGTGCTTTTATTTTCTCAGTTTGTCTTGGCCTTATTTTTACTTCGTGCTTATTAATTGATAGATATCAGACTCTTTCTTTTCTTTATTTTCTTCCTCTTTTCTTTCCTTAGACAATAGAAAGAACAAAAAAAATCACATTCACGGGCGGAAAAACTGGTAGCTCTTTTATATGATTATTTTAATGTTATGACTTCTTTTAGATGGAAGGAAATGCTATTGCCTCTGGCATACCCAGAGAGGCATCAATACAGTAAAACAGAACCTTGTTCTGTTTTGTGCTTGTGGGGTACTTCCCATCCACAGGGTTCTGATTGCAGCTTAACCCCCTTTTATAGAACATAGGATTATTCAGACAAAGTGTGAGTCAAACCAGTGGTCTGTTCATAGGGTAGACCAAACATTTGCATAATGTAATTGACTACTGTGGATTCATGCTAACAGGAACCAAGATTTCTCAAGAAAATATCTGAATAGTTTCACTATTACTCTGTAGTTCTTAATTGAACTTGAAGCATATACTGTTGTCTTTCTGGAAACTTGTATCTTATCATGGTAGCAGGACAATAACATGTATAAGATATAACATCTATTACATTTAAAAGTCAAAATGTACCCAAAGTATTGATTTGGTAGTGCTGTTTATATTGTGGGGCTAATGTAAATCTAAAGAGAAGTATCTACAACTTTTCAAATTTTGAATTAATTAATGCTTGATTTTGATAGAAAGTTCTTGTAATCTATGGGAAATTGATTAGTGGCTTAATTAAAGTTCTTTCACTTTTTGTGAAAAAGCCATTTTTAGTCTTTTCTTAATAATATTCTAACAAAATTTCCATAGCTAAAATAATTTCCTTTACCATCTCTCCATCTAAAAAACGATTTTTTTTGCATTTATAAGAAACAAATTATTTGTTAGTTGTCCAACATCATCATCTCAGATCCTTTTAAAATTAATTAAAATAATTTTTGTTAGGCATTTAATTCTAATTTCATAAAATTAATTTTATTGCTTCTTTTTTGATTGTTGAGAGGAAACTTACCATCAAATGCACAATATATTTCTTGAATATATTTCTTAACATTGTCCTCCTTATTATCTTTAGGTTTTGTGTTTTCTGTTTTTTTAATACAACATAGAGTTCATTTTGTTTATTTTACTTTGCCATAGCAAATTGCATTTGACAGTGAATTTTGTGAAATACCTTGCTCCAAACACTTTTATTTTTGCTGTTCTAGTCAGAGTAATAGCTTCTGCACTTTCATTTAGTTTTGCATCAATGGTAGATCTTTGTTTAAAATGTAAAAATCGGTCCAAGCTTATTTTTAAACTAGAAAAATAATATTATGACTAAAATTAAGTATGCTAATTTAAATGCCAATTATGATTTGCATAGATGTAATTGTAACTTAGGTCCTCTGCATAAATTATTCAAATGAACACATTACAATGTACATCGATGTCTAGGAAAAAATATCGTTTAAATGAATAAGCCATTGAAATTGACTAGATCAGAGATTTGTTTATGTGCAATACTAGGTATGACACAAACACCTGACTCACTGTAATAACACAATGATACCTTTCCTATGCAATGCCTACAGTAAACTATAGACTTACCAAAACAGTGAAGTTGTGCGAAATAAAAATGCATTTTGCAATGTTTTAGTGTTTAAAGTTAAATTTAAATTAATTTAAATTTCTTTAAGAACTAGTTTCGTGGTTACATTAGCCAGGGTTTTGTATTCAACTGTCACATGTGGCTATTGGCTACCATTTTGGACCGCACAGTTTTAGAACATTTAAAGTTAAGGAGCACTTCATCTTCATAGTTGACTTTATTGTGGAGTTTAAGCTTGAGGGTTCTAGAGGCTCTGAGTGTGCTTCTGAATCACAGAATTCCTGTTCATCACAGGACAGGTCTTAAATATATTTAACATTTAGTTAGTGCTCAATAAATAACAGAAATTGTTACAATTATTACAGTAGTACTACTTAAATGATAAGTAATAGACGCTTTGGTGAGATACCTATTAGATCATTTTTATGCAGATTTTAAGTCTTGGATTAACAGCAAAGCACCATATAGATGCATTAATTCTATGTATCTCTATTTTACCACAAATCTGAATTTCTTACAAAATTTTTCTTATTTTTCTCATAGATGATTTTCTGATTTGGTGGTTGTTAAAAACTTTCTTAAGATGCCTAATTATACTAAATAAAAAGTAGATTCACTCTGATTCTTTTATAAATAAATGGTTTGAATTATTTCCCTTGGAAAGGTTAGAAAATAAAGCTTTAGAGAGACAAAAATAACTAGGAGTTGGCAAATGGAATTAAAAAAGGCCAAAGTTGCTCTTTGGAACATTTTTACTGGAAGAGACAACTTCAGGAGCTTTCATGATTAATAGATATAATTAGTTTACAAAAGCTGAAAATCAGGGTTATCTGATGGCCGAG
Organism: Chaetophractus vellerosus; assembly: GCA_004027955.1. Lineage (NCBI taxonomy): Eukaryota > Metazoa > Chordata > Mammalia > Cingulata > Chlamyphoridae > Chaetophractus > Chaetophractus vellerosus. The sequence continues at coordinate 5,107 of PVKH010003920.1, forward strand.
GCATTCAATAGTGCAGCCCTGGCCAGAATCAATATGATAATGATCACACTTTCCTTAATTGAGTGAGGCTTGAGGTGCAAAGTGTGTAAGGTGTGTGTGTGTGTGTGTGTGTGTGTGTGTGTGTGTGTAGTGGCGTGAGAGTACTGTTGGAATGGATCCAGAGCAGAACAAATTCAGGCCTCACATCCAGGCTGCCATATGTGAGATTTCCAGCATTTTAATACCCCACAGTGGACATGGTGTATCTTCACTGGGTGTGATTACTGTGGAGCATAGTAAAAGAGAGAGGATAATGGAAGCACATGTCCTTTGGGAAAATGTGAAAAAGAACATTGACTTTTCCATTGTGAGGCAGATAGATGATTTCTGCAAAATTAAGAAGTAAGGGAGATCTATCTATTAAATAAAAATAATTCACCCTTACTATCTCTAGCATAGCTTGACACCAAAACAGACCAGTTTACCACTATTGTTATGCAAAGATAGAAATCATATAAAGTGTGTTCTCATGAAATGTTATGTGTTTTTAGAAATAAACAAAAAAATAGCAGTTGAATCCTATCCTGCTCTCCTGGTGACCTGGGGCAAATGACTTAACCTCTCTGGTCCTTTAGTTTCTTTATGCATTTAATCATCCTTCCTGAGATTTATTAGATTTGTTATATAAATCATTTACCAAAGGGACAGTCAGACAATAAATAACAAATATATTTATTCCTGCAGTTGATATTAATCATTATAATAATAATACATATTAGTCATTAAATATAGAATGACAGTGACTCAATGTATGATATCATATATACAGATAGATAAATGATAGATTAGACAGAAAGATAGATAGAGAGATGGATGGATGGATGGATAGATAGATGTACAGACAGGCAGAAAATAGTATTTAATGTTTTATAGTATAGTAGAGAAGGATTTCCCTTTATTATTAAATATAGTCAAGGAAACATAAGGGGGGAATGCAACTATGTAGACTTATTATTATTCTAGAAATAGAAGAACTTGTATCATTGATATAAAGGCAGTGGTCACCAGAGGTTCTGAGGGGAAGGAGAAAGAAGAATAGATGTAACACAGGAGCATTTTTGGGACATTGGAATTGTTCTGCATGACAATGAAATGATGGATACAGGCCATCATACATTTTGCAAACTCTATAAAATTGTACAGGGCAAAGTTTAATCTATAATGTGAAATATGGTCCATGGTTAGTAGCAATGCTTCGATATGTGTTCATCAATTTTAAAAAATGAACCACTCTAATGAAAGATGTTGTTAATGGGAGAAAGTGTAGGAGGGAGAGACGATGGGGTACATGGGAATCCCCTGTTTTTTTAATGTAATATTTATGTAATCTAAACTTTCTAAATAAATAGTCAAAGGGAAAGGGTGATTTCTTCAAGCAGTGTAATACAGTGGCTGGAGCATTTCCCATTCATCTGAAGTCTTGAATTCCTCATTAGCAATTTGTTAAATTTATGCAAATATATTGACTTCTATAGGCCTGACTTTCTTCACTGGAAAAAGAGCAAGACTAATAATATCCTTTTTGGATTTCCAAAACAAGGTTCTTGGGAGATTCAAATACGGTAGTATTTATTTTATATTTGTGTAAAACTTTGCAATTTTCAAATATCGTTACCTATAAAATATATTAAGCAAGAAGATAAGGTGAAGTAGGTCACTAAGGCAAAAGAATTAAAGACAAAGTTAAAGAAGTTTAACAGAAAGATAGTGCTAGTTTGCCAGAGTGGAAGAGGCTATGCTTTTAGTCTCCTTAGACCCCTCTCGTGCAGCTCATGAAAACCAATAGACAAAAGATCAAAATGGTCTCAGGTTTAAATTCCAGTTCATCCACTGACTATTTACTGGGTATAAAACTCAGTTTACAGAGTTGTTTGAAAAGTAAAAGAAAGTGTGTCTTGTTAGCACTGAATACAGTGGCTGGCACACAGGTAGCTCTTAATAATTTAACTATCAAAATTAATTATCTAGAAATCCCACATGCATAAACTAAGGATTTGCCATACTTCAATCAATAAAAAGGCACAGTTTCAGAGATATGGGGATCCTATGGCATTATTTGTCCCAATGATTAAGTAATGCAATAGAGTCAATGCAACTATAATAAATTAGAGCCAGATTCATCATACTTGTAAAAGTAAATACAATAGCTGGCAATAATGGCAAATATGAATCACACTGTTACATCCATCTCTGAATTAAAATTGCTTATGCAGGTATCACCTCATTAATTTTCTTATCCTAAAGAAAAATTAACCAATTTTGTAATATTAAGAACACAGTATTTTTTCAGAGAACATTTAGAATTACTGATAGAAAAGAACATACTTGAAATCTCCCTGATTTCATAAAGCTTTACATTTGAATGCAAACCCAAGGCTTTTTAAGAGGCTGAATTCTATTTATGGCTGGATTTTTTTTTAATTTCTTGATTAAGAGGGAAAGGATCGAAATGCTTCATAAGAGAGCACTTGGATATCAAATGGCTCTCACTTGACTGTATTTTGATGACTTTAGTAAGAATTAATCACAGACACAAAGGTAAAATTTCCCTTGAAATACATATTGGGCCTCTAAATTAATAGAATAATGTGCTTGGAACAAATTGCCTTTGGAGAAGACAACCATAAAGTTAAAATTATTTTCAAATAATGGTTTATACCAAATCCAACAGAAAAATAGGTTACATTCCCCAGAAGCAAATCCCAATACTTATTGATATGTTTCTCTTACTAAATGTTCTTTTGGATTGATTCCTGGAATTTAATGATTAAAAATGACCTATGAAAGGAAGGATATCAAGTTTGTATTAAACCTGGATTAAATTTTTAGATGCACATATTTCAGAGATTGTTCTAGAGAACTTATAGTTCTTTGACGTGCTCTAGGCATGCTAGGGAAGGAGGGAACTGGGCAGCCAGAGAAGAATTGAGGGGCAAAGTGCCCTATGGCCACTTAATTCAAGAGTATCTCATATGACCTTTTTGTTATATGTAATGGATTTCCATGGAAGATTTCTTTGGGGGGTTGAAAAACAAAAGTTTCCTTGATGAATAAAACTTGAAACATATCAATCTTGGGAATCAAATTTTTACTGAAAATATCTACAAAAGCAGCCTATTTAGCTTGAAAATTGTGCACTGGGAAAATCCTGTAAAATTCCTCATTAACATAAATTTCCATGTTTTCTGCCAAAGGAGGTTTGTTTGTGTGTGTGTGTGTGTTTCCTGACAATAATAATGATGGCGATGATGATGATGGTGGTAGTGATTATGATGCTGGGGTCTTGCCGAGGGAACTTTTTTCCATGGGTTTCCTGACAAGAATGATGATGACAATGACCCTGATGCTGCTGATGGTGGAGGTGGTGATGGTGGTGGTGAAGGCACTAGCGATGATGATGATGATGATGATGATGATAAGAATATAGTGCTGTTCTTACATATATCAGCCCATAACAAATATCTGTACCTCAACACTCTTTAAAAATATCAGCAACTTTTCTTTCACATAGAAGTTATGTATTGGTTACTAATTCCATACTATGCTTTTTGAGAATGTCCTAATCTCAAGAACCTCTAAATGTGGGCCAATTTTTTCTCTAAGTCTTTGAAAACTACCTGTGTCTATCTCAAATATATTGGTATGTAGGCTAAGTTATCTTTGAATATTCCACTCACTAGGAAGAAACTGTCAAATCCCCTCAATTTTCCCCCATTTCCAGATCATCAACCAATTTGTATATGTTGGCCAATAGGATATCTCTATATTTGCATAGACTAAATTATAAGAAGGTCACATCAAGAATTCATCTAAGCATAGAACATTTGACAAATTAGGCATTCAGAAGAGGCATGAAACAACGTGTTTTCTCATCTGTGGAAATCCTATTGTACTGAAATCAGAGTGTGAGTTTTGATTAGACTTATTGAAAAATGAATACTTTTTTCATACTCTTCTATTAAAATCTTTTTTTTTCTTTCCCTTCTCCTTATTTGCTATGAGATAAAAGGGTCTAGTAGCTTAAAGGTATGTTTTCTAGGGATAGAAGAATTTCAGCATTTCACCAGGGGATGAAGCCTATATTGAGGTGATCAGGGATATAAAACATCAGCTATGTGGGGTCTGGCATTTAGTGGGGGAGTGCCCGAGATGAGTTCCCCTCAGGCTCAGAGTTTAGGTGAAAGTTGATTTACACAGACCTGGATTTGATTTCTTCCTTACTACTTGAAATTCATGTATGTTTGGGAAATTATTTAACTCTATGCTTCAGTGTGCCTTGCTGTAATGAATAGAGAGTGCTTGTGAAAAGACCTAGCCTTGTGCTGGCAGAAGGCAGGTGGTCAGTAAATAGGAATGCCCATTTATTCTCAATAGGTTCACCTGAAGGGCAGTTACAAGTACCTGACCATTCACCAGTTAAATACCCAGAAAGACTGCAAATATTTCTTCTTGCCCTACAGATAAATGATATCTTGAATGGAAAGAGTCCTAGGGATAGATTTGTTTTGATCTAAATAAGTTGCAGTTATAAATCTTGTCTTCCTGTTTTCAATGTTGTGTTGTAATTCATCTCTCCATTTTAGGCACATTACTCTTCCTCTTTGGAAGTGTTTCTCTTTATCCTTAGAATTCAAAAATTGCCAGGACTCTGGAACTCCATGATCTATTTTAATCTACAGCCATAGTACTTTCTTCTACTCAGGGCATATATTTTCCTATTATTTGCTTACTATTGCCTCTCTCTCTTTTGCTTCTATTCTTCTTTCTCAATGTCTATTAGAATTATTAGATTTCCTGGATATATTCAAGCCTCATCTCTTTCTTTGTGATTTTTGTCTCCTTATATTTACAGTAACCATATACTCCTCCTATCCATCCACTGAATTGTTTTAGTGGAAAATAATGATTTTGTTTTTTTATCTCTTGAAAGAATTCTTTGGGGGAATAGAAGAGGATACATTTTTTATGAAGTTTTATTTTATTTATTTATCCCCTGCTCTCTTTGTTTGCGCTCTCTGTCTGCTGTCTGTGTCCTTTCACTGTGTGCTCTCTGTGTCTGCTCCTTTTCTCTTTAGGAGGCACCTGGAACTGAACCTGGGACCTCCCATGTGGGAGAGAGGTGCTCAATCACTTGAGCCACCTCAGCTCCCTGCTTTGTTTTGTCTCCCATTGTCTTTCCTCTTTGTGTCTCCTTGTTGCATCATCTTGTTGTGTCAGCTCGCCGCACCTGCCTGTCATGCCAGCTCACTGTCTTGCTCGTCTTCTCCAGGAGGCACCAGGAACTCAGCCTCGGACCTCCCATGTGGTAGGTGGGAGCTCAGTCGCTTGAGTCACATCCGTTTTCCATGGGCTACGTTTGAATTTATAATGTCTATAATCTTGTTATTTTTGTTCCTTATTAACTTTCCATTGGAGTAAAAACATATATAAAGCTCATGATCTTAAGTGAAAAACCCAATAAACTGTTACAAAACTACAGATTTATGTATATACCCAAATTTTAATCAAGCACAGATTAATATAGGACCATCATTCCAGAAGTCTCCTTTATGTCCTCTCACATTCAGTACTCCCTCCAAAACTAAGTACCATTCTGATTTTAGCTACCATAGAATAGTTTTGCCTGTTTTTGAATTTTTGTAAATGGAGTTATATAGTAGGTACTCTTTCTGCTTCTGGATTACAACATTATGGTTGAAAGATTCATCCATGTAGTTCTGTATAATAGTAAATTAACATTGTTGTATAGTATTATATTTATGAATAAACCATAAATCATCTACCACTCTAATGTTGATAAGTAAGTTTTTTACTGTTATGAATTAATCTTCTATGAAGTTTTTTTTACATAATTTAGGGCACAAACATATATTCATTACTGTTGGGCTTTTGGAGTAAAATTGGATCATAGAGGATGCATGTTTTTAAGCTTCAGAAGATACTGCCAAATAGTATTTTAGAATGGTTGTACCAATTTTCATTCTTACCAATCACGCATAAAATGTAAAACTACTTAATGGTCTTATTATTTTAATTCAATTTTTAATTCTGTCTCCTCTTAAAGTTCTTGATAATCCAGTGTATTTTCTACCATTTCTGACTGATCTTCCTCTCTCTGTCTGCTGAGGCTTTTTAACAGGTTGTTATCATTCTTTATCCACATATTAGAACTCAGGTCTCAAATGTGGAGTTCTCTAAGTGGCAGCAAGGCACTCCAGGGAGTGGAAGGGGAAGTATTCTCCCTCCACTGATGATATGAAAACGAACAGAACACAACTCTGCTAAGGCACCCGGAGATACCACATCACCCCAATGCCTACTTATACTCTTTTGCCTTATGGACACAGGGAACTTAGTCTATACTAAGTTTATTTTGGGCTCAGGGACACTAGGAACATTTAGGATAATGTTCGTGTCTCTATTGGGATAAATAGATATCATCATTTCGTGATGTTTTCAATATCTCATCATGGGCTCTCATTCTGGAATCCCAGCACCACCCCATTCACAAACAAGGGAGCCTTACACTGCTCTCTCTACTTAACGCTAGAATAACACTCATGCTTGTGAGTGTGAAATGTAATTCAGTTTTACAATAAGCTGCTTACACTGGCAAACCTGTTCCATATCTCTAACACATTTTATTTTCTGTACATCTTCCAAAGGACCTGAAAATTTCATTGTTTTCTTTTCATCCTAGGCTAAGGGGAAATAATAACATTTCTTATGTTTATTATCCATTCCATTTCTTGTTAGAATGAGTTGCCCGTTTCAGAGCCAAAAAATGGTGTGATATTGAAAGAAGAGATTCTCTATACTGTTTGTACCTTGTAGCAGTTTGATTTCCCCTACAGTGGCAAGTAGAAACATTTATAAGATCAAGTATATGTGGACAGCCAGAGAAAGATATCAATTGTTAAGTACAAATAGTAATATTTTCTTCATATCAGCCAAGGCTGTCTTCTAGTGGCTGACGTTTTAATACTGTATTGTAAACAAACTATAGTCAAATGTCTATCTCTGGAGCCACTTGAGGTTTTTACAGCTTTATGAAACCTATCATAAAATGTAGATTTGCATATTTCCCTTGATATATTTTTTTGTAGCTCAGTTTATGGATGGTTTATAAATCATCATATATATGTGTGAAAATACGGGTGCATTATAAGCATATATATATGATATATATATCATATGTACGTTCCTTCTTTCACTTTATAATTCTAGGAATAATTTAACCTAAACTCTTTACATGAGTTTGAGATTGTATGTATTTGCTATCACTTTTGGTCTAAAATATTAATTCAATATGTTCTCTATTCTAATCTTCTTCCAAATGAAAGAATCTCTATATCATAAGCACATAAACCTAAAACCATCCTCAACAGTAATTTATTTATCACATGCTCAAAAATATCTCACTATTTCAAGGCTCTGGAAGTAGGAAATAAATATACAGAACAATAGATTTTCAAGATAGAATGAGACTCTAGAGATCACCTAAACTAAACTCCCAATTCATTGCTTGAATGTTCTCTAAAAGCTGAACCCATAGTTGAATACTTCCAGAGTGCTCTGCAGAAGGTAACTCTATCTGTGAAAGTAAACTTCTGCTTCAGGAAAGATATGTGCTGGTCCTAGTCAAGCCTTCAGGATCAGGCAGTAGAGGTTTAAACTTTCCTCCAAGTGACAGCTCTACAAATATTTAACAGCCACTCTCCAGTCTTCCCTGTGACTCACCTTCTAGCTGATAAGCCAATTCCTTCATGTTTTCTCATAAGGTGGGTTTTAATTCCCTTCCCAATTCCCATCATTGTCTTCTCTACAAATTTTGCGGATATTGTTTGGAGCTGTTCAAGATACCTTCAATCTGAAGACTAAACATTCTTTGAAGCAGTATAAAGTTTGCATTAACATTTTTAACTACATATATTGCATTGTTTACTTATGTGAAACTTATTTCAAACTCTAAATCTGTTTTACATGATGTCATTAAATCATATTTCTGCCATTTTAAATTGTGACATTTGCTTGTTGGGAATTGAAGGCTGCATTGTGAATGGGGTTAAAGAGTAGACTAGGAAGAGGCTAAATTCAAGATATTATGTTTAATCTTCTCTTTTAAATTCAATCCATTATTTTACTCTCTCCAGATCTTGTTCGATTCTGATTAAGTACTTCAGCATCTTCACTACTCATTCCAGCTTTATACCATCCAAAATTTGATTGATAATTTAGAAATATCCTTATCCAAATTTTTGATTTAAAAAATTTTCAAGACAACACAATTCACATTTCTTTAAATAAAACCATTTAGGCAGTTATAAATCCATCCAATAATTCTCCATCTCATCTGTACTGAGAGCAGAATTCAGTAAAATGTTATGCAGCCCTAAGGGGATATAAGACATGCCACTGGCCACTGGTGTACATTTGATGGAGCTGGTTATCCAAGAGAAGGGCTTCTTTCTCATCACTCCTTTATGCCTGTTCTTCCTAACGATTTATGTTTTGCTGAAGAAAATTAACTTCCCAGATAAAGTGGATCACCAGCATTACATATTTTCCATGTGGAACAACGGAAGAATTATAAAATCTAATTCACTAACACTTATATTTTCTACCAAGTTATCAGAAAAATGAACTGACATTAATTTGATATGACCTATTCATATATCTAAGCATTCTCAATTTCTGGAATATAAGTCCCTTGCCAATTAGAAATTTAAATGAGATCATTCAATTAACAGATTTTTTTTTTCAATACCTATTCTATAAGAAAGTTAGAAACTGGTGATTCATTAGCACAGGATACTCTCCCTGTCCTCAAGAAATTTACCAATTTCAGTAAAACTTAGAAGAAGTCAATGATAATTTAAATACATAAATTTTATAGGAATAATGAAAGTTGATTCTGATAGAGGGATTTGGGAGAGTAGGCTGATTGAAAGAATGAACATCTTGTCAGTTACCTTCTTTTAGGTGTAGAATTTTGCTAAGAGTTTATTTTAATGATCTTATGGAACTGCTACAATTCCTTCAAATCTTGGACAAATTCTTCAAAGAATTATTTTACATTTAAATGTTTTTTAATGTCTTTCTGATGTATCAATATGCTGAACTTCCTGTCAAAATGGATGGCCTGCACTTAAGCCATTATTTTTTCCATCTTATAGAAAACAAATAAGGTTCAAGGCTTTTACTAAATAAGATATTGTGTTTCAAGCCCTACAACTATGAACTGTTACAGCCAGATTTCCATAGGAAGTACATCATTTATTTCCAAGTCTCTGCTTTTTCTGTGAAATATATGGATTATCTCTGGAAAACCTGGATTGTCCATGAATAAATCACTTTATATATTTCATGGTCTCATTACTTTAGTTTCTGTTCCTTTTACACTTATGAGCCTTTAAAAGAATACCTGCCAAACACTAACATCAATTTTATTTTGTGGGTTGAAAATGAAATATTTCACAAAAGGGTGGAATATCTAAGAAAATCAAAGGATTTCTGTTATGCAAGATATAAGTTGCTTGCATATCTTCAATCATTCCTTCATTCTTTCGCTAACTGAATGCGTGTTGTAAGAACAAGGGAGCTAGGAAAGAAGATTATGGCTCAGTCCAAGGTCAGAAGTGTTTTGCAAATCTAACCCTCTTTAAACAACTCTCAAACTAGGTTTTAAGTTTCTGAATGCCCCAGGTAAAAGCTTGTCTTCTAATGAAGTATAAAGTTATTAGGATACAAATAAGAATTAACCTAGGATGTTATAAAAACCAATTTTTAAGCAATAGCAGTAGTTCTGACACGAGGCAATGATTGGTAGAATGGATGGTCCTGAGGCCTGGAGAGAAGAGGGTCCACCGTCGGGAAGCACAGGAGCAGAACAGGGGTAGAAAATGAGTGACTCTGAACTTGGAAGCTTGAGAGCCTCTGGGTTAGTTATAGAGCTTGCTGCCAGAAGAAACCCTCAGAGCCCTGCTCATTTACGGATCCAGAGGTGCATCCTCTAGATCCCAGTGTCTGTTCTTATGTGTAGAGTGGACTTGGATGGCCAGAAACTTTCCAGGGAAATGAGCAACACTGGACTCTTAAAGAGGTGCATCCACTTGTGTTCTTCAACCTGTTTAGGAAGACTTCATTCTCACTGTTAAAAAGAGAGGTATTCCATAGCTCTTTCACTTTCTTCTCAGACAAAGGGATTAAATTGATTAAATCCATGGGTGAATGGTGAAGTTTTCCACCTGGAAGCAAATATAACATACTCTTTGCAGTTTTCATACCTACAGTTTGGGCTTTTTAACCTTGATTATAATGACAAAATACTTGCAGTCTCATGCTCTTGATTTGGTCCCTTCCTCAATCACTAACTTCTATAATTGTAATTTTTGCCACATTGTTTTGCCTTTGACTCTAACTTGCCATGGTCTGCTGAACTCTTGGGCTGGAAATTTGAACTACTCCCATTTTCCACTTTTTCTTATATTTTCCTCTGAATTGTGGCATAATTGGTAGTAACTAACATTAAGCTGTCATTTAGACAACAAAGCCTAATAAATAGAAAGGACACTGCCAGGAATGCTAGAAAATCGTGGATATTTCTCTACTTTTTCTTTAGGATATGAGGCCTACCTCCTCAAGTTCAGCATAGTTATTTATTATTGAGGAATAAATATTGGTTTTTGAAAGAATACTTATGTGGCACTACAATTATTTGTGTTTTAGTTTATATTTTAAGTCAAAATTTTAAATGCACATAATTTAAGGTTTAACAACCCTATAAAACTGAGTAAAAAACAAAACAAAACAGCAGTTTCCTTCACTAACCCCTCATCCTAACTTTTAAAATGTCATATATTTAAATAAAGTGCTCATGGTGGCATGTACTAATTTTTTTTCAACATTAGGAATTAACAATGACTAACCACCACATCAAATGTGGATTTAGTTTTTTTCTCCCTCTTTTAACACTTCTAGCACACATTCCTACGTTCCTATCCTTGGTCCTCCAAATATATGTATATCATAATTTTGCTTTAGGTCAATATTGAGTGTTAGTATTATCATGGCTCAGCAAATGACCTTATTAGAGAACCCATATATCATACTTTCATTACTTGTTATTCTCTCAAAACTTCAGTTTGCTTAGATTTTCTGGTTTTATTTATTTATTTTAACCCTAAGTTATTTCTAAACTATGTCCCAATTTTCTTAGAATCTTCGCAGCAGATTCAAAACCCTCAAATACGCTAACTCATCATTTCTAGATATCTTTCTCAGATCCCTCTGACCTGCTCTGAACTGGAATGGTTGCTGTCTTTGGGTGACGCCAGCTGACATCCTGGATTCTCTCATCCACCGCACCTCAAGCAGTCTCTTCTACCTCCTCTTGGTTTGTATACTTGATTGCTTGGCCCTCAGGCCTATGGCTGTGTTATTTGCTTTCTTGTTCTGGTAGCCACGTGCTCAGACAGAGTCCTGAGAAACGTGCTCTTACTTGCGTGAACATGCCTTTAAGTCACTGATGACATTGCTGTGTGGCCACAGGATTCCCATCCCTCTCTTCTACTTTTCTGCTTACTTGAAAATCCTCGGGTATCTTCTCAGTTGAAATGGTGGGACACTAAAACCTGATTGGAAGCTGTGTGCAGATGGATGGGGCCTGTCACTGTAAGGTAAACTAAGGTAATCTGGACCAAGCAATTCTATGAGGGACATCAGATCTCTCTTATCTTAAATCATAGTCCTTATGCTGATCAATTTGCCCTCAGGAGAACCTTCATATAGCCTTCCTGCAGAGAAAGATGCCGGCTGATAGAACTCTGGGGAGCAGATTAGAGCAGTGATGGAGGCACTTACGACCTTCAGTCTGTCAACTTTCACTTCATTCTCCTGTTTCCATTTGGGTGCTATATATGAAGGTCCTCTGTGTATTGCCTGAAAAGGCTGCCGTAAAAAAGAATATACATACATTCTTGAATTAGGAAGATAAGGCTAATTTAAGAAGCAGAGATATCTCAGCATTTGAGTAAAAGAAAATGTCAAAATTCACTGGAGGCAAATAGAACATTAGGACTTTGAAAGCAGGGATATCTATCATACGTTTTTAAATTGTTGCTGAAGGACTCTATGATTTGAATGTCCTCAGTCATTCCAAGAAATGTGCCATACCAAGAGCCTTGAATTAATGCAAATTTCTAGTAAGCCATCAGTGTGGAAACCCACAGGAAAACATAAGGCCAGTATTTTCAGGAACTCAAATACAAGGCAGAGATCAAGAAATTCTAGAGAACTTAGAACTCCGAGCCAGGTGTGTTTAGCAAATATATATTCTTCTAAAAATTCCACATTTCTCATCATAATGAAAGGGAGACTTAAAGCAATTTTTACGTTAATCTTAAAGGACAAAGGAGAAGGTTAAAACATCTTGGGTTTGATTTTGTCAAGGAAACACCTTACCCCTTCTGTGCTGTGCAGAATGTTCATTGGAGTCATACCTGATGGAAAATGAGAGGAAGAAGAATGTCTCACTGGTTTGGTGACTACTATTCCTAAAAATTTCCAGCCCTTTCAATGACCCATCCTTCTCTTCTCCATTGGCTAATGGTATTTCCATGAACTGTCTCTGACTCTGTCCCTCTGTCTGACTCTCAAGAGAAATGGAGAACTCCTTCCTCAGCAATGGTGTAAGAAAAGGGTAAGGCTGTGTTGGAGTTGAAAGACAAGGTTGGGAGCGAAATCTACGGACATAATAGGGAAGCAGTAGGATTCAGTTTCCTTCTCAGAGCTCACGGAAGAAGTACTCAGCAGGAATGTGGGTGTGGATGGTGCATTACTCAGAAATTGCTTTTTGTTCTTTAAAGGGCTGGTTGTATCCACACTGCTTAAGGTTATTATAATTCTTAATGTCATTAGTTATACCATGAGTTATACCAATTCTATAGTTAGTCATCACTCCTTAGTCACACACTGGGAAAGCAAACACCTTAAAAGGTTTTCTCTTTTTCTTTTTTCTTTCTCCCCTTAAAGTAATTTGGAACCAACTATGAAAAAATTAGAAACTGAAGATTACTAAACTCTATTTGTATCATTCACTTTATTGTAAATAGCAGTAGGAATAGAGAAAATATTTAAAACTACAATAAGTAGTCAAAATTGCCAATTACTTTTAGTGCTATACATGCATGGGAATCAACTGCAGATGAGAGATTGTTCTTAACCATTAATTGACCTAATGCAGGTTTCTTCTTTTCCAGCAGTCTTAGCTAAATTTCTCCAGAAAGCAGACTCATTCAACGACTTATGTGTTTCTCTTTCATTATTGAGTACAATCTTAGGAATCAGGAAAGAGGGTCAAGCAGGATGAGATAAACACTTTTATTTATTTATGTTTCACCATTGTGTTTAAAACAGCAACAAAAACCATCTTATTATAACTGACAGCCCTTCCCCCTCAGCGTTCCTTGGGCTGGAAGTGGTGAATGGGGAAATGGCCCCCTAGGGGTAAAACTGGTCATAAAAACCCCTCTGGGAGGTAATGGAGCACAAATCCCCTACCTGGAGCAAGGGGCATCTGTAGTTTATGGACTGGGGAGTTATCAGGGCTCTTGAACCTTTTCTAGTCCCAATATGGATGTCCTTGGCAGACAGGGTCAGGAAGCATGTAAGAAAGGGGGCCCTACCTCTCCTCTAGGTCCCTACCCAGCCCCAGAGGTATAATCAATAATAGATTTGTAGCCATCCTTGTGATTAAGCACAATCATTGCTCTATGTTGCAAGGGCTTCTTCTGGAAGGCTGTAAAAAACAAAACAAAAAGCAAAAAACAAAACAAGACAAAACAAAACAAAAAACTGCTCTTGAAGATAGTTAAAGAACTACCAGTTCTAGTTTCCCAATGGCCAAAGTTTGGGGCATGGGCTGTTAGTTTGCCAGCACTTCTGGATTGCACATGCTTGAGCAAAGCAGGTGTGGGAGTCAAATTAGTGTCAACTGTAAAGGTTTGGGTTTGAGGGTATTACACGAAGCACTGTCTAGTTATGTTTGTATGAGAATTTTTTGAAACCCCTCAGAGCAAGTCAATGTGATAGAAGCTGAGGCAGGAGAATAACCTCAGCTTAGGTGTTCTGTGTGTCAGTGTGCCCCACAGATTGTGTCCACCAATAAAATAGCATCAATATATGAAGAACTAGGGACAGAAGACACCAAATTGTCAAAGAGCAGGAGGCAGGTGAAGTCAAGAGGACCTGAGAGTGGTATTTTAGAGAAAACTGATAAAGTCTCCTTGTGACTTAATCTCACTAGGTCTCAATTTTCACCTGTTTTAAAGTTTCACGTGTGACCTGCCCTATAGAATTTGGACTTTCCAATCCCGAGGGTAAGCCAAATTCTATAATAATAAATAAAAAAATATATATTTATTATAGATACACATACTGTCAGTTCTGTTTCTCTGGAGAACCCTAACACAGAAAGGAAATTGTTTAGCCAAAAGGCTGGCATGGACATGTGACTGATCAATAAATATGAATAGTATTGCTACAATCCATAATTCATTAAATGAGAAGAGTTATTTGTTGGGTTAGAAATAATATATGCAAGGTACTAAGTAGAGTATTTAGATTATAAATGAAGCCAAGCAGTTTGTGTATGCTATTTCCATTATTATCATTTTATTTTTGTTTTTTATTAAGCCTTATATAGGTTAAAACTCATAGAATTAAGGTGATTTACAGAATTAATATACACATTTCTAATATAAAAGTAAGAATATGGCAATGGGAGAGAGGTATTTTTACAAAACATTCCTATTTGGGGAGAAAATTGAGCCATATGGGGGTAACTTTTATGATTAATACCTTCTACATAGTTTAAGTCAAAATAGATAAGTAAAATGCAGCCATTTGTAAGGAATTCTTGGCAAAGCCTAAGTTGCTATTCACATCTAATAGCACCCTGACTTCAAAAGGATTTTGAGTATGATTATTAATACCATGGTGACATTTACATGGTATTCAAGGTCTGGCTTAAAGTGATATAAGAAACTGAGCACACAACTTATCATGGAGTCAAAGACATAAGTAAATGTCTTGCAGGAAGCCACTATGTAAAAAGAAATTGTAGTCCTTATCTACCTACATAGCATTATGCTGCTTACTAAGAAGAGATTGTTTAAATATACCCAGGTGTGTATTAAGCAACTTTTATCTTTTGCAGATTATTTAAAGAGTATTTTGTAGAATAATCAAGGAAAACATTGATATATAGTCCCTGAATTGTTTACTTGAAGATGGGAGATAAAGCTGTTAAAAATAGGAGTTACAAAACAAGCACATGTATACAAACTAGGATTTTAAAAAGGATGAAACAAAAACACCAGGGGAAGAACAGAGAGAATGAAATACTATTATGCAACTGGGTAAAGGAAGCACAGCTCTAAACATGTTTTCTAAACAAATTCCATAAAAACAGTTGTCCAAGATTTTTCTATCTTCTTAGAAATTTAGATTATTATTAAGAAATGGAATATGAAGACAAACAGAACTTTGGATACAATAAAGAAAGAAATAGGCATTTCAGAAACCATTAAATAGGGCGAGTTTCTTGGAAAGAGTTTTCATTATGATAGAAAAAGCACACGACAGTTATTAAGAGTGGGTGTCACCTTGACATCTACTTGAAGAGTTGGTTGTCAAAAACGCAATTATTCTAGATATAAAAACTGTTAAAAAGCTTTGAAAATTTATTTTATGGCATGTCCATCATTTCCTGAGGGGCACGTTCAGATATTTTGAAAAAGAACATATATTTAAAACTTGGGCTATAAAATAGATTTCCATTCCCTTTGATTTAATTTTCCCCCATTTTTTTTTTTTTACCATAGATGCTACTAGATTATTTTATCTTCATTATTAAAGGTAGAGTTTTGATGGTAAAGATATACTTTAAAGTCATCCAACCTAGCCCTTGGACTATAAGCATAACTACAGTTTTATTCCTTTCCCCCCACTTTATTTACCATTGATTAAAAGTTAATTAATTAACTAATTAATTAAATTGATAGTATCAGTCCTTTGGCTAGCCTTGAAGCCTGGATTTATAAAACCACCTTACTAATGATTGTTGACTCAGAATCAACTTTTTGGTGTTAGGAATGAACTTCCCTAGAAAAGGGTTCAAACTTGACATGTTGTTTATTGAATTATATTCATTTGCGTTACAGTATATAACCAGCATACATACTATTAGTATTTTATAACTCTTTAAGAGGAAATAAAGTCTTCTTCATAATATTATATGCAGTTCAATATTTTAAATATTTCCTTATGCTTGTCTGAAAAATTTAATCTTCTCTGATCATCCCAAATGACACAAAACAATGAAAATAATTACATTTATTGAGCACTATTTATTGGAGCCTTATGTTCATTATCTCACTTAATTGCTATTATTAGTAACATTTTACATATATTGAAACTAAATGTAAACATGTCGGTGTGCCTTTCAATATATTATACTGGCAAAAGATGATGTTCTGTACATACATAATTGTTCCTCTTTGTTTTATGGCCTATCATCTCAAGTGTATTTATTGATACATATTTTATGTTAACCTTGCCTTAAACAACTACAGCAAACTTCTGCCCCTACCCTACCTCAAGAAATGTATTTCACAAACTAATCAAACAAGGGGATCCAAAGCTTAGCAATAAATGAAGAATTTGAAATCCTGCACTGGCCAAAACAATGCATTTAGATTTAAAAAAAAACAAAAACAAAAACTATACCCTATGGAGGGAAAAATGCAAAAGAAAAGTGGATGAGTTTTAAGCATTATGCTCTACACTCAGTAATATACAAGAAAAATACATTTACAAGTTCCTAAGGGGGAAAAAAAACCTGTAGATTCTGCTTCTCTTCTTTTTTTTCCCCAGAAATGCTTATATGCTAATTGGTACAATAGACTTTCATCAGATTTTGCTGAACGTGTCCTAGATATAAACTCAGCCAGTTGAAGTCAGAGAAGTAGAAGAAAAACAATATGAGATAAAAAGACATTTTCTTAAACAAAGTTTTCTTTATAAATTATTTAGCACTCCTTGGAAGTTTGTCTGTCAATCCATTTGGCCAGATAATCTGGAATTCCTTAGTTGCCTCTCATGCTTAGCTTTAAGATTAAAAGTCAGGTACTTACTCAGCTAGGATCTTCAGCAGCATAATTCCATTATATATAATTTCAGAAAACTGGATATATTCATTTTTAATTTTTTTTTAAAGATTTATTCATTTTATTACATATCTCCCCTCCCCCCCCGTTGCGGGGACGCTCCGAGACTTGGTCACTGCGCAGGCACGGCTTTCCCCACTTGTGGGCGGCTTCTGCTTCTATTCACGGCCGGCTCTTGCTTCAGTTCGCGGGTGGCTGGCTGCGCTCCATTCACGGGAGACCTGCCCTGCCCGTGGCGGCTTTTGCCCTGTCCGTGGCAGCTTTTTGCCCTGTCCATGGCGGCTATGGCCCTCCCATGGCGGCTTGCCATTCTCAGGGAGGTCTGCCCGCTAGGAGAGGTCCCCGGGAACCGAACCCAGGGCCTCCCATGTGGTATCCCAGCGCGCTCTTTATCCACTGAGCTATCTATCCGGGCCCTGGATATATTCTAATAATAAAATTAGTCTTTAGCTTGCATGATGAAATGTTTGCTACAGTGAGCAAGGAAGAGAGAGAGGACAGAAAAGGAGTAAGTTTATCAATAAAGGCAGAGAAATAAGTTTATGGTATTCAGAATTTGAAATCAAATGCAATAGTGTCTCAAAGTGTGGAAGTATTAAATTGAAGATGTTAGAATTTATTTTTTATAGCTGTATATTCACAAAGTGAATGACTGACAAGAAAATTTATCTTAATAAATTTGCAGTTAAACACACTAGTACACTGTAATGATTTACACATATTAACTAAAAGTGAATCATGGTTATTTTTCTGCATATATATGACTGGCTTTAGAGATAAGTGATTTAAATTTCCACCACATTTAGACTTCTATAATATAAGTAGTAGTTTTACTAAATCTACAACATATTTTCTACTAAATAAAATAGAGACTGGATTACTCTTAAATGTATAGAATTAATACCCCTACCATTACTGGCTATTGCACACATTCTCTGATTAAGCTTTCTGGAATACTTGCCCCCATCTTCACAGAAATTTTAAAAACATTAGTGAAGGGGAGTGATTGTAGCTCAGTCATCGCATCGAGATCTGCTTCCCATTTACAAGGTCCTGGGTTTAATCACTGGTATCTCTTTAAAAAATACATTAGCATAAGTCAGATGTATTTCAAATTCTAAAATATCTCATCCACTTGCTAGATTTTTGAAGGTAAAGACTGTGCTGTTCTAATTTCCATACTACTGTGCTTCCAGTTTATGGTGCCTTCCCAAAGTAGGACCAGAGCAAATGCTTGTTGTTCAAAACTGTTTATCTTTCAGTATATCTGAAATATTAAAATTCTAAGAGGTTCAATTTTCAGAAAACAATAGCAACTCTCAAAATAGGAAGAGGACTAGATAAAAAGCCAGGAAATTTTCTGTTTCCATACATAAATCATTCTCCTCCCTGGGCTTCAGTTTACTTACCCATTATAAGTAAGACCATTTGATGAGGCTACTTCGTTACCTCAATCAAGATGGGTTGTCATCCAATTAATGGATTCCTTTATAAGAGAATGAAATTCAGAGGGAGAAAAAGCCACGGATTTTTGTGAAGTGCCTTTAATGAGGAAATCCTGAAGCCCTGTTCAAGAATGCATTTGGTATTAAATCAAGAGTCAAAAATTCTAAAAAGGCCCAGATACAGGCTTCTGATTTCTGGGGATATATGAGAAAGATAAAATTATAGCTGTACACAAAGATTTTGTTTGAATGATATTTGTTGCAGAGTTTTTTTTATAATCACGAATAACTGTAAATAACCTCAAAGCCAATGATTGGTAAATGTTTGAATGAG
>PVKH010003921.1:0-24149 GCA_004027955.1 Chaetophractus vellerosus
AGAGGAGGGGTATTCACCTGGCCTTGGGGGCAGGGAGATTAGTGAGGTAGGGATCATTAGGTTGAGACCTTGGAGTCAAGGAAGTGTCAGCTATAATCTGCTGGGAAGTTGGAAGAGCATGTGTAAAGGCCCAGAGGCAAGAACAAGCATGACCTCCTTAGAGAATGAGTGAAGTTCACTGTGTCTGTACAGGAGATAGTGAGTGGAAAAGGTTGTAAAGAATGAGGCAGCAAATGTGAGCAGGAGCCAGGACAGAGTGCATTTTAGGAAACATAGAGGCTCAAGATGACTGCTTAGCACATAACTGTGGAATAAGAAAGTGGATGAACATGGTCCAGCAGAAATTATTATTTTTTCTATTTTGACAGGAAAAGGGTCTCAATTTTCCTCTTTAGTCAACCTAGAATTTGGGATTGTTCTCATCTTTCCTTCAGTTTCTATGATAGATTTCTGAAGGACTTGTAGACTGTAACATTACAATTTTGTAAATACATTATTTTTTTATCATATTTGTACTTCTGTGCATAATTTATTTGTTCAAGGTGATAGGCTTTCATAGAGGTCATACATTAACACAAACTTCCCCATCTCACTTTGATATTTTTATTACTCCTTTAATCCTTGCTTGTTTTTAATTAGTTGTATTATTTATCCATTTTATTCCAAACACTTAATTCTTCAGTGGTGGCAAGTACCTTATAATCTTTACCACATGTATCATAAGAAGAGAAATAGTGGAATATGACTCAGGTAGTTTAGTATCCAGCTTATGTGTTCACTGGTAGTTGGTAGTCATTAGGTAAGTAGTGTGGTTTGCCAGTTCTACATTTTTAAAGACATTTGTCATCTATCTGAGCAATACTCTTTGATCTTCTCAGAAGAGTGGATCTATATCATATGTCAGAGATGAAGAACCTAGGTTTGTTTATTTCCACTCACCCTGTTATGAACATGAGTCTTATTTAAAAAATAGACCACCTATCTCACAAACTACCAGTAAGCACCGTTATTTCCATTGCTTTGGCAAGGCAATGTGTGGATATTGATTTAAATATCAGACTTATGCACTGGGGCACAGGTGACTATCACATAAGTTTACATATAAATTCTACAAACTGTGCCCTCAAACAGTATGTCAGCATTGCCCTAAGATACAGTCTTTTGAAATACAAAATATAAAAATTTACTTTCCTATACTCAATATATCTATTGGGATGCAACTTATACTTGTGATTAAGTCATTCTTTGCTCTTCAGTATGAATCCTGGCCCACTTATTTCCTGGTCTTTTCACCTTTACAAGGTCATCATACAGTCTCATATCAGACCTGTTGGGTAGGAAGGAGTTATTTTATTTAAATGAAAGGTCCTAGGTGGTATTTTACCCTCAGCTTTCTCTCCCTGTTATTTCTGGTTCTTCTAATTTCAGGATGGGCTCCAGTGATATTCATTCTGGTTGGTCCAAACCATGCCCTCTGTTGATTAGTAATCTACTTTAAACTTCATGGCACAAGTGCCCAAAAGTAGTTGACAAGTCAGGATGGGCTGTAACTTTTCTCTAACCACTGAAATTCTGATTTTGTGCTACTATATAGTCTTTAACCCCTTATTTTTTGGGCCAAATCATCCAACTCCTCCAATGGACTTATTTATTGTTAACTAAAAAGCCTAGCATCCAGGACTTCACACTGTGATCATATAAGAAGATTTGGGCATCCCCTCTCCACAGTGTGACCATGAACTGGACAAAGTTGAAAAAGCAATCATTTTAGCTGAGAAGAAATCAAAGACATACAAAAGTCTTAGTAACATCTATGCTTCTAAGAGTGGGAACCTGTGGCATTTGATCTGAGATTGCTCCCATTGCCCTCCTACACCAGCTTGGACAATGTGAAGGTTCTGCCTAGACAGAATAGTCAATGAGACCAGGAGAACCTCTCCCACAGTCAAAGAGAGTTCATTAAATACTGAGTAGTAGTTACATCAATTCCTAACAGCATAATCAGTTGAAGTGATAATCTCAGAGACAGGAAGTAGGGTAGGGCCAAGGACTCTACAAGCCTTGGAATGTGTTGTAGGGAAAGTACATGCCCAACCTAGGCTGCATGCAGGAGCAATGGAGGTAGGATAAGGGCCCCAAGATGCTAGGAGATTCTAGGTGATCCTGAGACTGTACATATTCACAGGAGTGCACTGAAAGGGCTCAGCATAAAGAAAAAGACAGAGGAGACACTAAAATGACATGAACTTTCAATAATCATCTATCCACATGACCTATGAGTTAGAATGGAAACTTTAGTGGCTGAATGTTGTTGAACACAAGCTCTGTCCAATTATTAGCTGACAATTAACCTTCATAGACACAGATGAACCCATAGGAAGCCAGCAAGAATTATATAAGTTGTATAAAATATGTTACATATTTGTGTATTTATTTATGTGTGTTTATACACATACATATGCCTAGCAGAGACATACACAATTGTTTAGTCCAAGCAGGACCTAAATGAAAATTTGAATGAAAAAATAATGTCAACAGCAGCAGCAGTAACAAAAACCATGACAAAAAATTCAGAATCCAGTGATGCTAAAATATACAATGTTGTCTAAATTGATCATTTTTTCAGAAAAAGGAAAGTGATGCATTCACAGGCAAAAAATGCAATGAATTGGAGTGGTCCATAACTATCTTCAGGAGTTTGATAAACACAAAGACATAAAACAGCTATTATAATATGCTCAAAGAACTAAAGTAGATTATATGTGATGAATGAAAAGAAATATGACTAAAATGAAGCAACAAATGGAAATTCTCAAGAGAGAGAAATTATTTTAAAAAGAGCCAAATAGAGATTTTAGTGTTGGCAAAACAATAATTCATAAAAACTCTGTAGAGGAGCACAACTCTTTCAAGACGGCAAAATAATGAATCGTGAACTTATAAATATAATCTACTCTTAACAGCAAAAATTATTGTGGAAAAATTAATTGGAGATAGGCAAGATGGTGGCAGAGTAGGGAGTACCAATGGTCAGCTTGTCATACAGTGCAGTTAGTAATCAGCCATAAGCTATCTAAATCACCTTTTTGGGCAGCTCAGGAGACCAGAAGTACACCCTGCAACATCCTTGGAAGAACACCTTTTGCCCACATGGTCTACACTGTTGCACACAACTGTGGCTCCATCCCCACCCCTGTCAGGGTAGGAGCATGGGCAGTGCTTTGTAAGTCTCTCTGGGAAACTGTGGCCTCTTTTGGCCTGTAATGCCTAGACTTATACCCATCCTGTGGCTCCATCCCCACCCTTGGCAGGCGAGAAAGGTGGGTTTAGTAACATCTGTCTCTCTAGGCAACTACAGGTGGTTTAGGCCCATACAAGTTAGATTATTGCTCCCATCCATGGCTCTGTCCCCACCCCTGTCAGTAGAAAAGGGGGAGAATAGCCTTGTTAATCTCTCTGGGCAGCTGTAGATGGTTTGGGCCTGCATGGCTGATTGCTACCCATGCCTATGTCTCCATTCCAACACCTAACAGGGGAAGAAATGGGCAGAGCTTCATTATTCTCTCCAAGCAACTGAATTCAGTTTCAGCTCACACAAATTAGTTTATTGCCCACACCTATGGCTTGATCCCTGACCCAGGCAGAGGAGACAGGTGAATGTAGCTTCAATAGTCTCTTTGGGGAACTTCAGATGGTATTGGTACACACAGTTTGGATTACTGCTATGGCTGTGGCTTCTTTCATGCCCCTGGCAGGCAAGAAAGGTGGAAAGAGCTTCATAGGTTCCTGGGGCATTGCAGACATCTTCAGTCTGCATGGCTTACAGTACCACCTGTACCCTCAGCTCCTACTCTGCATGAGGCAAGGGAGAAAGGGCAAGAAACATGAATAACAGCTGAAATTTTCAGATAGGCTAAACATGAGTTATTATAAAGTTCCAAAATAAGTTTAACCAAATATCAAAGAGGGGATTTAGCACAAAGCCAATCAACAAGAAAGCCTCAGACAAAAGAGAAACTAAGCCCAGAAAACATGTATCAACAAAATCAGATGCCAAGACACCAGCAAAAAAATTTACAAGTCATACTAAGAAATATGAAGATATGTACCAAAGGAACAAAGTAAACCTCCAGAGGACATACAGGAGTTGAGAAAACTAATCACAGATGTTCAAACAAATTTCCTTAATAAATTCAATGAGATACCTAAAGAGATTAAGGATATTTAGAAGACACTAGGTAAACAAACAACACAAAGAATTTGAAAGCATACAAAGAAAAATAGAAGGTCTTATGAGAAAGAAAACCACAATAAATGAAATTAAAAATAAACTGGAGGCATATAACAGCAGATTTGAAGAGGCAGAAGAAAGAATCAGTGAAGTTGAAGACAGGGCCCATGAAAGTAAACTCACAAAAGAACAGATGAAGAAAAGAATGGAAATAATTGGAAAGGGTTTCACAGAAATGAATGATGGTTAAGCAGTGTGTAAACATATGTGTTATGGTTGTCCCAAAAGGAAAAGAGAAGGGAAAAGGGATAGAAGCAATAATTGAGGAAATAATGGTGGAAAATCTCCCAACTGTTTGAAGGACATAGATATCCATGTCCAAGAAGAAGAATGTACTCTGATTTGAATGAATCTCAATAGTCCTATTCTAAGACACATACTAATCAGAATGTCAAAAGCCAAGATAAAGAGAGAATTCTGAAAGCAACAAGAGAAAAGCAATTCATCACATACAAAGGATGCCCCATAAGAGTAATTGTTGATTTCTCATCAAAAACCATGGACGAGGGAGCAGATATGGCTCAAGCAGTTTGGGCACCTGTCTCCCACATGGGAGGTCCTGAGTTCAATTCCCAGTGCTTCCTAAAGAAGGCAAGCAGATGCAATGAGCTGACACGATGGGCTGACACAACAAGCAGACACAACAAACAGACACAACAAGCAGGGAGCAGATATGGCTCAAGTGGTTGGGCACCTGCTCCCCACATGGGAGGTCCTGGGTTCAGTTCCTGGTGCCTAAAGAAGATGAGCAGATGAGAAGACACAATGAGCAGACAACAAGCAGAGACAATGAGCAGATACAATGAGCAGACAACAAGCACACAGATGAGGGAGCCATCTTGGGGGGAAACCATAGAGGCATGAAGGCAATGGTATATTTAAAATACTGAAAGAGCTAAACTTACAGCCAGGAAACATATATGGCAAAACTTGCCTTTCAAAAGTGAAGGTAAATTTAGAATTTTCACAGATAAACAAACTGAGAGTTTGTCACCAAGTGACAGCCTTGCAGTGCTGCAGTCTCCAAAGAAAAGCAGGAGAGAGAGGTTTGGAAGAGAGTCTATAAATGAAGATTATCAGTAAAAGTAACCAAAAGTGGAAAAAGAGTGGTGAAAACAAGATATGACAGATAAAACCCAAAGGTCAAAATGGGTGAAGTACTGCCTTTAGAGGAATGACATTGAATGTTAACAGGTTAAACTCCCCAAAGGACACATAATGGTGGAATGGGTAAAAAAAATAGGAGCCATCTATAGGCTATCTAAAAGAGTCTCCCCTTAGACTCAAAGAATATTTATATATGTATCCCCAATATACAAGAGGCAAATATCAGCAAAACTGAAGAGAGAAATATATGTTGCTACAGAAATAGTTGGAGACTTCAATACACCACTCTCATCATTGGCTAGAACATCCAAACAGAGGATTCATAAGATAAATGAACTGGACCTAATAGACATATATAGAACACTACACCCAAAAACAACAGGATATACATTCTTCTCAAGTACTCATGGATCTTTCTCCAGGATAGACCATATGTTGAGTCACAAAACAGATTTCAATAAATTTGAAAAGATTGAAATTTTACAAAGGACTTTCCCTGATTATAGACTGAAACTGGAAATCAATAACTGGCAGAAAAAGGGGAAATTACAAATACATGAAGATTAAACAACACACTCTTAAAAATCAGTGGGCCAAGAAGAAATAGCAAGAGAAATTAGAAAATATGGTAAATCAAAGACCAAAGGACAATAGTTAACAGCAATATTGTAATATTCTTGCACCAATGGCAAAAAAAATAGCACTGTACCAATGCTAAGAGTCAATAATAATTGGGTATGGGACTTTTTCCCAATGTAGTAAGGAAAATGTTCTAAAATTGACTGAGGTGATGACAGCACAATTCTGTGATGAAACTGAGAGCAACTGAGTGTACACTTTGGATGGAGTGTGAAAGGCAAGGGACTATATAACATAGTGAACCATGGTGGATGATGGATTGTGGTTAACAGTTCATACATGAGAGCATCCTCTCATTAATTATAACAAAAGTATAATATTAATACATGGTGTTAATTATAGGGTGGTTTATGGGAAATTACACCAAATGTAAGCTATGGAGCATCATTAGTAGTAATATTTTGATGATGTTCTTTCATAATTTGTAACAAATATTCCACGACAATGCAAAGTGTTGGTGGTTGGATGATATATGAGTATTCTGCTTATTTATGCAAGATTTTTTAAAACATACAACTTCTCTAATAAAAATTTAAAAAATTAATAGAACCTCAGAAACCTGTGAGGAAACATCAAATATACCAACATCCATGTTTAAGAACTCCCAGTAGGAGAGAAGGGAAAGGGGAAGAAAAATATCTGAAGAAATAAAGACAAAAATTTCCCCAGATTTAATAATTTTCTCAGACATATATATCTAGAAAGCTCAAAAAACCCAAAGTAGGATGAATACAAAGAGATCCACAAATCACAGTCAAACTATGAAAATCAAATACAAGGACAAAATATTGAAAGCAACAAGATAAAAACTACTCATTACATAGAGATGAGCATCAATAAGATTAATGGGTGGAAGCCACAAAGTAGTGGAATGACATATTCAAAGGACTGTAAGAAAAACCCTGTCAACCATAAATTCTATATCCATTAAATGAAACTGATATAAAGATAATCCACGGTAAATGAAGACTAAGAAAATGTGTTGCTAACAAATATGCTGTCTTGATTTGCCAGGTTTCTATGACAAATACCACACAATGGTTGACTTAAATAACAAGAATTATTGTCTCACAATTTCAGAGGCTAACAGTCCAAAATCAAGATGTTTGCAATTCTATGCTTTCTCTTGGAGTTAGTCATTCTGGTGATGGCAGTCTTTCATAACATGGTGATGATCTAGATATCTGACTGTGACTTTTTCCTGCTAATTTTGGACAAATTAATTCTGCTTATAAAGGACCCACAATAAGGATTAAGGCCAACCCTGATTCATTTGTGCCTCACCTGAATTGGAACTTAGAAAATCCTATTCTCAATTGAGTCTGCATCTTAACTGATAATACACCTTCCAAAGGTGCTACTTACATATAGTTTCACACCCACAGGAACAAGGATTAAGAATAAGAACTTACCTGTTTGGGGGACAAACAAGATTCATGCCTTACAAGAAATCTGAAAACAATTACATCATATTGAAAAGAACTTACTCCATATGGGCAGTAATGAAGAGCACCAGAAATGATAACTATGTGGGTTAATATAAAAGTACTCTATAGGTACATTTTTTTTCAATTCTTAATATCTTTAAAATATGTAAAATTGTTTAAATTATTAATTATAACATTACATGCTGAATGTACAGCATATATACAGATGACATATATCACAATAGCTTAAAGAAAAGAGGGAAGAAATGGAGGTATATGGAGCAAAATTTCTATATTTCTGGAATTATGTTAGCATTGATATGAATAGGTATATTAGTCAGCCAAAAGGGGTGCTGATGCAAAATACTAAAAATCTGTTGGCTTTTATAAAGGATATTTATTTGGGGTAGAAGCTTACAGTTACCAGGCCATAAAGCATAAGTTACTTCCCTCACCAAAGTCTGTTGCTACATGTTGGAGCAAGGTGGTTGCCAATGTCTGCAAGGGTTCAGCCTCCCTCTCTCTCTTAGGGTTCTGTGGTCCCAGCTTCTCCCAATATCAGCTGTAGGCTGGGATAATTCTCATCTCTCCCCAGAGCTCGATTCTGTCTGGACTCAGCTGCTCTCCTTCCTTACGTATCTGCTTCTCTGTGTTTACTTCCAGGGGCTCCAATATCAAAGCTCTACCTAACTCCTGTGCCTTGTCATTTTCTCATGACAAGTCATTTTGAATGTCCTACTGATGTGGCACAATCAAAGACTTAATCATTATTTAATCAAGTAAAAGTGAGATTTCTGAATCCAGTACAATCTAATATTCCCAGCCCAATTCACAAACATAATCCAATATCTATTTTTGGAATTCATAAGCAATATCAAACTGCTAAAGTAGGTTACCATGAAATAAGATGCATTCCCAAACTTTCAGTAAAATCCCTGAAGAATATCTAAAGCAAAAGTAAAAAATAAACAAATTAATTTAAATGGTACACTAAAAAATATCTTACACAAATAAAGACAGTCAAGAGGAACAAAAGAACAAACAAGAGAGTAGACAAAGAAATTAACTAGCAATGTGAGATATATACATCCAAACATGCCAATAACTCCATTAGGTATGAATTGACTAACCAGCCCAATCAAAGATAGAGATTGTCAGATTGGATGAAATCACAAGACCCAACTCTGTACTGTCTACTTGAGACCCACTAGATTCAGAGACACAAATAGGTTGAAAATAAAATGATGGAAAAGACTCCATTCTCTAACCATTAGAGAACTGGAGTAGTTATATATAATATCAGAGAAAATAGGTGTTACAAAAAGAATATTACTAGAGACAAAGAGGGACTTTCATAATTACAAAATAATCAATACATCAAAAAATATAAAACCTGTACATATATGCACGACTAACACTTAAGCCTCAAAAGACCTGAAGTAAAATTTGGCATCTACCTCAGGGATACTCCTATATAGGAAGGGGAAAGGTTACTGTCTCTTGATATCCCCCAACTCAATTCCTCCCACTTTATGATGTTAAGTTCACAGCAGCTAAATTAGAGGACTTTCTCCCTCTGAATGTACAGCCTACTATACTAGTTTTTAGGATAAATTGTTGATGTTCAATGAGTGTTTTTCAAAGAGCAAAGGCATGAATGAATGGTTGGATGGCACCCCAGTCATAAGTAGAGAAGCAAGGGATCATAGCATATTCTAGGAACTATTATAAGTTCTTCCAAATGCCTTCAGTAGCATTTTCCAAACTGAATTCCTAGAGATGTTAGTGGGTATTCAGTGAAAAACAGGAGTTCTGTACTCAAACTTTATATTCTCTCTTCCTTTCTTGTATATTCTCAATGCCCATTACTGCATTTAAATCCATTTCTTTTAAATCCACTTAGGCAAACTTAAATGTATGTGAGAAGAATTTTATTAATATTTGAGAATTTCCCCTCAGAATCCTGTTTGGAATATGTTGGCAAACTAGTTTTAAGATACTTCTGAGGGTTTGGTGGAAGATAGCCTAGGGAGTATGTTGTGGCCAGACCAAGATATCTCTGACATAAAATGAGGAGGAATTTGAACTTTATTGTGCATGCTACATACACCATTGCAAGATTTTATATAAGGGAGTTATCTTATTTAATGTGCATTTTATAAATATTCTATCAACAGTGGATGAATTGGAGGGAGGCTAGACAGGCATAGGAACTGGTGGGAAGTTTGTGACAATTATCCAGGCTATAAGTGATAAAGATTTGGTCTATGTCAATGATAAGAGGAATGGGGAAGAGGGGTGGAATTAACAAAACATATTTAGGAAGTAGAGTTGAAATATCTTTGTTACTAATTGCACCAAAGAGTGAGAGAGCAGGAGGTGTCAAGGAAACCTTCTAGATTCCAGCTTACAGAATTGCTGGTGACATTCATCCTGACAGGAAAGAGGGACAGAACTTTGGGGGAAAAGTTTTAGTTTGAGGTACCATGAATTGGAAATTCATATGTGGGGCTCAGAAGAGTGTTCTTAGCCAGATGTGAAGAGTCAGGGGTTACTTGAATATAGATTCAGTTGAAGCCACAGGTTTGGATCTGGTTACTTAGAGGATATAGTAGAGTGTGAGGGAAGTGTGAAGGAGATTGAATCCTGGGGAACATCAACATGCAAGGGCTAAATAGGGGAAGAGGACACTGAGAAGAATGAAAGCAAGGGGGTAAGAGGGAAACCCAAAAGGATGATATGAGAAGTCAAGGTTGTGGTAGGGAAGAATATAATCAAACCTACAAATGATGCTGAAAAATCAAGAAGAAAAGATCAAGAATGATAGAGAAAAGAGTGTGTAAATTTCATTTGAGAACATGAATGCAATTGGTAACCTTAGGAGAGAAGTTTAGGTGGAATAGAAGGCTGAGTGTGGCAATATCACAGTGGATTGAATTCCAAATTAGTACATGGTGCTAGATAATGGCTAATGATGCATCTAAAAAACTTTGTTCTGAGAGGAATGTGATAGGGCAGTACTTAGAGTAGTGGGGGCCTTCAGAGAAACTGAAGTGTCAGATGAGACTTAAAGATAGTGTAGAGCATATTTATGTGCCAAAGGAAAACCAGAGGGAATGTGTGGTATCTGAGGGGATTGATCAAGTTTGTTGAGGCAGGACAAGAAGTGATATAGTCAAGGCCAACTGTAATAGGCCTAGCAATATTTTCTTATTCTAATATCTTCTCCATCAATTGGTAAATTTCCCTAAGACACAAAATTTAGGAGAGAATCCATAAGTAGGGTAGAAACATCTTCTTACAAGGTTAGTGTAGGGAGTTCCAGTACTCAGTCCTTCCATTATAACAACTATAAAACAGGCAGGAACTATCTGAAACAACCAGTTTGAAACTCCGGGGGCCAGAAGAAAACTATACCATCCAAAGTGGGATGAAGAGGCCAATAAACTAGTATAAAGAAATGTAATTTGTTCTTGCCCCATGGTGGCTACCAGTGCCCATCCTCCAATCTAATGAGAGGCCATAATGGGATCCCGTCCCTGGCTAGCTGCTGCTGACAGAAAGTAACATGATACTGTTCCCCAAGAACAGAGGTGGGCATGGCTGATGTCTGATCACATCTTTTGATGATCCAATTTGGATCACTGTGTACTGGCTAAGCGGGAAGTTATTGTTTCAACCTGCCCTGGACACAGGCAGCAGCCACCAATGTTTCAAACCTCCATGGATGGGACAGAGGCAGGGGAGATTTAAAGATGCAGCCTTTCCTCAGGGCTGTAGGGGGCAGTTAGTGAAGGGCTGCATTTGCTGTGCAGGCCAGGATAACTCAATTTATGAGAACCACTGGAGAAGATTTTAATGCCCTTCCTGTCCCCCTGCACAGGGTACATGGGAGCCAGTCTGTATCCCCTTCATAGGTCCTTGTCCATGTTTTGACTGGGAAAGGCTGACTTGAGAAAGTCCTCTCTGGGATGATCTTCCTCACATATTTTACCTTCCAGAGAAAAGAAGCATGGAATAATGAAAGGCATGCAAAAACTATAGAGGTGACAGTCTGGTACAAATGACTTCGAGTTCAAATACCCAGGAAAAGGAAGATCTGTATCCTGGGAAAAGGGAGGACAAGCAAACTCCAGTGAACAGTGTTACTCCAAAACAACTGAAAATCAAAATCTCAAGACAAGACACAGACCAAGAAAGTCAAGGAAAACTCCAAAATGCCTTGGGTAGACCTTCCTGATAAAAGGGCTGAAGATCAAAAAAATATATGTCTTATCACCAGCTGCATACAAAACAAAGAAAATGACATCCCAGGGCATGAATCCCATAATTAACATCTTAAATACTAAAATGCACAGTGTACTATAAAAGAGTAAAAGACAAACATAGAAATGGAAACTGATGGTCCATCCAGATGAAGAAGATAAAAATACAGAAAACACCAATAAAGTAGATGAGAAGGTGGATCTACTGAAAAAAAAAAAACTTTAAAAAATGATCTTAAAAAGGCTCAAGAAGGTGAAGGAAAGTACATATAAGGAACTAAAGGATATCAATCATGGGGTTTCTCTTCAGCATGAGCTGTCTCATGCCATCTAAGATAATAATATTTACTGAAGCATTTCCCACATGTATGACATCAATAGGGTTACTCTCCCTTATGAGTTCTCTCATGTTTTTTAAGAGAAGAACTTTCACTGAAAGCTTTCCCACATAGATGGCATTCATAGGGTTTCAGTCCAGTGTGAGTTCTCTCATGTTTTTTAAGAGAAGAACTTTCACTGAAAGCTTTCCCACATAAATGACATTCATGGGGTTTCTCTCCAGTGTGAGTTCTCTCATGTTGTCGAAGAGCAGAATTTTGCCTGAAAGACTTCCCACAAAGGTGACATTCATATGGTTTCTCTCCAGTGTGACTTCTCTCATGTTGTTTAAGTGAAGAGCAATGAATGAATGCTTTCTCACATAGATGACATTTATAGGGTTTTTCTCCAGTGTGAGATCTCTCATGTTTTTTAAGAGAAGAACTTTCACTGAAAGTTTTCCCACATCGATGACATTCATAGGGTTTCTCTCCAGTGTGAGTTCTCTCATGTTTTTTAAGAGAGGAACTTTCACTGAAAGCTTTCCCACATAGATGACATTCATGGGGTTTCTCTCCAGTGTGAGTTCTCTCATGTTGTCGAAGAGCAGAATTTTGCCTGAAAGATTTCCCACATAGATGACATTCATAGGGTTTCTCTCCAGTGTGACTTCTCTCATGTATTCTAAGATGATGATATTGATTGAAGGATTTCCTACAGAGATGACAATCATAGGGTTTCTCTCCAGTGTGAGTTGTTTCATGTCGTTTAAGATGATAATATTTACTGAAGGCTTTCCCACATAGAGGACATCCATAAGGTTTCTCTCCAGTGTGAGTTCTCTCATGTATTCTAGGACGATGATATTGATTAAAGGCTTTCCCAAAGAGATGGCAATCATGGGGTTTCTCTCCAGTGTGAGTTGTCTCATGTCGTCTAAGATGATAATATTTACTGAAGGCTTTCCCACATAGATGACATCCATAGGATTTCTCTCCAGTGTGACTTTTCTCATGCTGTTTAAGGGAAGAGCAATGAATGAAGGCTTTCCCACATAGATGGCATTCATGAAATTTCTCTCCAGTATGACTTCTCTCATGACGTCTACAATTAGAATTATGACTAAAAGCTTTCCCGCAGAAATGACATTCATGAGGTTTCTCTCCAGTGTGAGTTCTTTCATGTTCTCTAAGGTGAGAATATCGACTGAAGGCTTTCCCACATAGATGACACTCATGGCATTTCTCTGCAATGTGATTTCCATTGTATTGTCTGAGGCTAGAGCTTTTCATAAAGGCTCTAGCACTTTGATGAAATTCATATGATTTACTTGTAGTATGAATCTGCTTGTGGTGATTAAAAGACAAATGGTCTCTGAGGACTTCTGCAATTGATTTGCTGAAATATGCTTTCTTTGTCATGTGAATTAATGTAGGTTGAGTCACTGCAGATCTGTGAGTGGAATCTTCTTGCAAATAGTTACATTTAAAGGAATTTTTTTCTGTGTGGGGTCTTTGCTGTAGGAAATTAGATGAGAGACTGTAAAACATTTATCCATGTACATAAATTTCTTCATTTCCCTACACTTTAATGTAGAACAATCATCCACTGATAGTCTTCAACTAAAATCTTTCCCATGTTATTTTCATATACACTTTTTTCTCCTAAATGCAGATATTATCTCTATTATAGCAATCAATTGTTGACCCATCCGATAAATTTTGAACTTTATGATGTTTCAAAGATAATATATGTGAAACATATTTATGGAATCATCTTGAACTCAAATTAGATTTTTGGCATCAGATTAATTTTTACCTAAATTCAAACTATCACAGATTTTTGCTGGATTAGCATCTAATCCAAACATTAATTACCATTAGGTGATTGTATTGAATTCCTAATTTATTAAATCCCCCATGTATCTATTTGAACAATTAGGGTTCACACAATGAAGGTTACCTTTGACAAGATGTTACAAGTGTCTTTCCAGCAGATAGGTTGGATGGATATCATTTCTATCATTTCTTGATTTTTAAAGGCACAATTCCTCCCTGTAATAATTGGACAAACACAATAAATTGTTAGAACACCATTAAGGAAAGGAAACTCTTAGAAAGTTCCAAATAGCCCTGTCAGTATATTTCAAATTTTCACACATAGCTGGGAAAGAATATCATATTAGTGAATATTCTTGGTAGAGGAAAACCTTATACTAAATTATCCTCAGAAAAGATTTTCAGGATTGAAATATGAGAAAAAGAAAAAGAAGATGGGATGTCAGGGAGGTTAAAGAGAGGAAAAATCAGAAAAGAGAAGGACCATGACAAAGTCCATTACGTGAATGATTAATTCTAATAGCAAAGGAATATCTCTTTCCCAAAATCAAAGGCACTTGAATAGAGCTTGAGAAGTGTATGGAATAATTACAGCACATGATGTAAATTTCCCAGTATCTTTACCAACATTTCAGAAGTCATAAATCACTTTAGGAAACCTGAACTTAATATTTCAAGTACCTCCTCACTATCTGAGGAGGCCCCTCTTCTTGAATCACAGGTTCTTAGAACTCACCTGAACTCTGGTTTGGGGGAAATGCTATTCCTTCTCTCCACACTTCTCCTTGTTCTAAGTGGGATAGCACATCTGATTTGCAGGCCTGATATCCTGTTTGTATGAAAAAAGATACCTGGACTTTGAGTTTTATTTGTAACAGAACACTATCATCAGGTCCATGGCAGGCTACCAAAGAACAAGGTAAGAACTAAAGGTCAGCAATGCAACAGTATCTTGAACACAGAACATTGACAATATTTCAACAGGAAAGATGTAACTCTTCACTTTTTCCCCATTTCAGTGGGCTCCACATGTTATTGCTCCCCATGCACAAGTTCAAAGAGAGATGGCAGAATGCTCTATTTTCTAATAGGGAGAAACTCTATGTTTCCACAGTGTTGAGTACATTCAAAAATAATCCAAAAACATAAAATCCACAAGAACAATCTAAATTACATGTTGAAAGCGATATATGTGATGTTTTTACTACTGTGCTGATGCCTCAGCATAGCACTTGAAGCAGAATACTTATTTCAAAATAGTCATTTATTTATTCATTCCAAAATTATTCACTGAGTTCACAACACTGCTCTGTGTATTGGAAATTGAGATTCAAGAATGACATTAAGTTGTGGTCAAGAAGATTAAATTCTATTTGTGTGAAACAGATGTAAGTAAAAAGTATGGAAACAATTTTCATTTAGGCAGTTGTATGTGCTATAAAATAAATATATTAAAAATGTAAAACATAAAAATATAAGAGAACATAAAGATTATACAAAAAAACATAGAGAAGCTGACCTAGATACCTGAATAAATAGAAATGATTTATGATAGATACATAGATAGATAAATATTATAGTTAGATAGATTAGGTAGATATCTATCATCAGATAGATAGATAGATAGATAGATAGATAGATAGATAGATAGATAGATAGATAGAAGATAGATAGATAGATATAGAGGATAGTTAAATTTTAAGAGACTCACCCACTGAGATAAGATTATTGATATTCTCCAGCATCACTTCTCTGAAAAGCTTTCTCTGGGATGTGTCTAGTAGGGCCCACTCTTCTGGGGTGAAGTCTACACCCACATCTTTGAAGGTCACTAACTCCTAAAACATCACAGAAATTTGGATTCACACAGGGTCATCCTTACCAAGGTTCTGACTGTGATTCTCAAAATGACACCTCTGAGGAAGCAGAAACTGTATATTAAGCTCAAAGCTCAAAATGTGTTGGGAGTACCAGTCAGATCACTCTCAATACTAAACTGCCAACTACATTTCAGATAAACTCAGACACATACACAATTTTAATACATAAAACTCTATTGTAAAGGAATATCACATGACATGTGGTGT
This sequence comes from Chaetophractus vellerosus, assembly GCA_004027955.1. Lineage (NCBI taxonomy): Eukaryota > Metazoa > Chordata > Mammalia > Cingulata > Chlamyphoridae > Chaetophractus > Chaetophractus vellerosus. The sequence goes on from PVKH010003921.1 coordinate 15,973, forward strand.
GATATACACCTGGAATTTTCCCAATAAACTTGTATTTATGACTTCCTGATGCTGACTATAAAATTCACTCTAGTTTTCATAATTAAACATTCCTTTCCATCAACTTCAAGTAAATCTACAGAGTTATCATATGGCAAGAAATATCTATGATATGTCACTTTTAAACAATGAACATGGTTAGATAATTCTGCTATACAAATGACCTCACTGTCATTTATAAAATTATTTAACAATATGTTATGCATTTCACAAATCCAATCAGCTAATGTGTGAAGAGTTTTCTATCTAAATTCAATACACAGGTCTATTCACTAAAATGAAATGAACAGGTTTCATACAGAACATATGTAAGTGTTCCCTTCCACAACTCTAATCTCATCTGTCTGTTAAAGATTAATAGAAGCCCCATTCATTGCTTCTGGTTGCTCTAAATCTTCAAAAATTTTCAGGGGAATGGATGTGGCTCAAGCAGTTGAGCATCTGCCTTCCACATAGGAGGTACTGGGTTTGATTCCCAGAGTCTCCTGAAAAAACAAACAAACAAACAAAAAACAAAACAAGCAAAACAAATGAAAAAACCAACTCAGGGAAGCTGATGTGGCTCAGTGGTTGAGCACTGGCTTCCCACATACGAGGTCCTGGGTTTAATCTCTGGCCCCCAGTACCTCAAAAAAAAAAAATTTCACAGGAACATACAGTTTATTCTACCTATTATATGCCTCTTGAATGTACAGTCACAATTAGAAAATAATACTCTCCATACATTGTATCAATTTAAAAAATTTGAATAAAGTTGATTATAAAATTGAGGTTAGGGAGTGGGAAAAAAGTGGTAATGAGCATTTTTTCTTTTTTTGAATATATCATAATGTGCAAATATATTCCTACCAAAACTTTAAGAAAATTAAAATTGAGGTAAATATTGATGGAAAGCACCTCTAGAAAACTCAGCTAAAACTGTAAACATCTGCACTTACTAATCTCTATCACCTCTGTTCACTGCATGACTGAGCCAATTTGAGGCACTAACATGATTCATGAGTGCATTATTCTTCCAATAAGGCCAAGGGTTGTATAAGAAAAAGAAAATAACTCTCATCTCTTCAGGGAATACATAGCCTTAATGTAGTCTGCAAAAAATAACTGTCATGGTTGGAAGGAGATTACTTATTGATGTGTCCCTAACAGCATAATTATTCTAGAGGACTGTTTAAACTTAATAAAAGCTCAGATCCGGGCCAGCTCGATAGCCCAGTGGATAGGGCGCCGGCATACCACATGGGAGACCCCGGGTTCAGTTCCCAGGGACCTCTCTTAGCGGGCAGACCACCTTGAGAATGGCAAGCCACCATGGGCGGGCCAGAGCCACCGTGGGCAGGGCAAAAAGCTGCCACGGACAGGGCAAAAGCCGCCACGGGCAGGGCAGGTCGCCCGTGAATGGAGCGCAGCCAGCCACCCACGAACTGAAGCAAGAGCCGGCCGTGAATAGAAGCAGAAGCAGCCCACAAGCAGGGAAAGCCGCGCCTGCGCAGTGACCAGGTCTCGGCGCATCGCCTCAATGGGGGGAGGGGAGATATGTAATAAAATAAATAAATCTTTAAAAAAAAATAATAAAAGCTCAGATCCTTGAATAGCTCCTGAATGCACTTGAAATATCCATGGCAATAGGCAAAACCTGATCATCTGCTGGCAACAGAGATGCAATTTCAGTTAAAGAATTCCCTACTCACCTGTGGCTGCATTGTCACTACCTCAGCTGACAGCTGTCTTCCTCTGGATTTTTACTCACAACCAGACAAGCTAGGTGAGCAAATCTGAGAATGGAGAAAGAAGCTGTCATTGACCACAACTGCCAGACCCACCTGTCATGAATCCCAAATACTTCACCTGCAAGTAATCCTAGCCCAATCAAGAGGAACATGAAGTGTGCTCCAAGAGAAATAGGGGGAGGACTCTCCTCTCCCAGCATCAAAAGTTCAAAGGTATTGACTTCTCTGGCTAATAAAGATGATATGAATATGTTCATTGTACTGAAAAGAACATGAAAATCTCTGAATTGTATTTATAAATTAGCTCATGATGCCCAGAAACTTTCAATTCCCTCTTATTCTAAAACATAGGGATCTCTGAAACATGTCATATCTGGAATTTTGTCTCCATCACCAGAGATATCGGTCTGGAATTTCTCAGATATAATTATTCTTGGTGTTTGCAGTAGCATTGCTTCTCCAACATCCATCCCTGTCTTCTGAACTCACTCCCTTCCTGTTCTACCCTGAACCTGACCATCTGGATACACTTATCTAAATCATCTTCATTCTTCCACATGTGATATCTAACAATGTAAGTCCCTCAATACTCCAATGGATTTGGATATCAACCAAGAAACATAAGAATATATTATATTATGCACTTGATCAATTCAAGGTATTGATTAATTAGAAGGGATCAATATCTCCCATCATACCAATCTAGTTATGACAATCCCCTGCCTCAGAAAATAGAAGATATGGGTCACAATGTCATTGTCATGCCCCACAATCCTCATAGGATTTGGAGGCTAAGAAGGTAAAAAATGAAGGGATTTGGAAGAAAATCTATTTGAACAATCTGATATTTTAGAGAAGTGGTAGCTTAAATCTAGTCCTATATTAATCATCATCAGCTCAAACCTCCAGACACTTCATTATTTATGAATGTGATAGGATTTGTGTACTGTAAATTCTCCACTAAAAATATCTTTTATAATAACATGCTTTTCATGGACAAATGATAAACAGTCATAAACAGAGCTAGGATTAATTTAGTCCTTTTTACCTGAAATCTAGGAAGAAACGGTTGTATTAAATATATTTGGAGAATTACATTTTTCTTAAAATTTAATCTTCACACTAACTCTGCTGAAAAAAAGTTATTCTACCCATTTAATAAATTTCCCAAAGAGAGTTTTAAGAAGGTTTACTAATATGAGAAAATTACATGGCTAGAAAAAGACAGTTTTTTCACAGTTTGAATTTTTTCTTCCTCTTTCCCAATCTGAAATTCCTTAAGGGTTATATGCCACACTTAGGTTTTACGTGGAATGTCCCCACTCATTTCAAAATCAGAGTCCTCACCATATTGTCAAAACTTCCTCTTAATATACATTGCTCACACAATTGCACCCTATAACCAGTTTCACCTGTCACAAGGAAATCTCTATTGCATTGAAATAACTTCCCAACATCAGCTTCCACCTCACCTAATGCCCTGAGTAACCCATTGTGATAGTTAGGCTAATGTGTCAACTCGGCCAGGTAATTGTGTCTAGGTATTAGGTCCAGCAAGCACTGGGCTAATTGTAATATAAGAGCATTTATGGACTTCGATCACCAGTGAGTTTGCTGCATGGATGGCTGATTACATCTGCATCAATCAGGGAAATCGGATCAAGAATGGATGACGCTTTTATCCAACCAGTTGACTGCCATAAAAAGGAACAGATTTCAACATTCAGAGAGAATTTCCCAGCTCGTCGTTTGACAGCCAACTTCTCCCAGAAACTCATCAAGGACCCTCCATCAGTCTTTCATTGGAGTCCCTGGCTTGCAGCCTGCCTGCAGAACCTGGACTTGTGCATCCCCACGGTCATGTGAGAGACTCTTATAAAATCTTCTATTATTGACAGATATCTCCTGTTGATTCTGTTTCCCGAGAGAACCCTGACTAAAACACACACCAAAGATCATAGCAGCATTATTCTCAAGGTTCAAAAGATGGAAGCAATACAAGTTTCCATCAACTGTAGAATGGATAAACAATATGTGGAATTTTAGTCAGCCGTAAAAATGAATGAATTATACGTGTGACAACGTAGATGGACATTGAAGGCATCAAGCTGAATGAAATAATTCATACATGAAAGGACAAATATTATATGATATCACTGATATGAAATAATTAGAATAAGAAAACTCATAAATTCAAAATCTAGAATATGGTTTATCATGGGATAGGGTCAGGGTAAGGAATGGGGAATTAAGGCTCAAGTTCAGATTTTCTATTTAACTTGATTGTTATTTAAGTTGGTGATGGTATTACAACATTGTCAATGTTATTAACATCACTGAATTATATATGTTTATGTGGTTTAAAAGGTGCAAAGTATAGCTTCTATGTATGTTACTGGAATAAAAATTAAAAAATAAACTGTAAAACAGTCTGTGAACTCTTTTGTGAGTTATGGATTATAATTAATAGAACAATTTTTAAAATGTTCTTTTATGTATTTTAAGAATTCCACCACAGTAAGGCAAGGAGTTAATAATAGGGTAATATAGGGGACCTCTAAATTTTATGCATCATTTTACTCTAAACTCATAACTTTTCTAATAAGAAAAAGAAGGTAAATTTTTAAAAAGTTAAAATTGGAAAAAAAATCTGAGAGAGCATTAATAAATAAAAGTTGTAGGAGTTTGAGACCATGTATCAGTCAGCCAAAAAGGGTGGAGATGCAAAGTACCAGAAATCTGTTGGTTTTTATAAAGGGTATTTGGGGCAAAAGCTTATAGTTACAAGGCCCTAAAGAGACCAACTCAAGGTTACTCCCTTACCAAACTCTGTTGCCACATGTTGAAGCAAGATGGCAGAAGACATTGAGGGTTCAGCCTTCCTCTTCCGTATTAAGGATCTGTGGGTCCAGCTTCTTCCAATCTCAGCTGTAGGCTGGCATAGGGATTATCTCTCCTCCTGGGGCTCATTTCTTTCTGGGCTTAGCTGCTCTGTTCTCTTCACAAGGTCAGCTGTAACCTGTCAGGTGAACAGCTCATCTCTCTTCCCAGGGCATCTGCCATGTCTATGGAGCTGTCTATCTTCCTCTGTGTGTCTTCTCTGTGTATCTACTTCTGTGTTCTCTTGATTGAGCATCCATTTATATAGCCCACCAAGAAGGCAGGGATTCAACTCTGTATGCCCTTGTGGTGCAGTCATATCAAAGTCCTAATCTTAACATAATTTAATTGAAGGCATCTCCGCTGAATCTAATACAATCAAAGGTTCTCACACACACAGGAACAGATCAGTTAACAAACATAATATCTCTTTTTGGAGTTCATAAGTAGTATCAAACTGCCACAGATCATTATACCACACCTACAAAAATACGAAAAGTATGTTCTTCAGATTGAAAGAAAAGGATAGTACACAATAGGTTGAAGTTGCATGAGAAAATAAAGATCTCCAGTAAAAGGAGAAAAAAAAAAAAACCATGGATAAAAATAAAAGCCATGCTATTGTTTTTCTAGGGGGTTTCATAATTCCACATTTTACATACTACAGGATCTAAAGTGCAAATGCATAAAAAGTAATGACAAATCAATGGGTTTGGACTTATAATATATAAAGAGGTAATTTGTGACTGTAACTGTTTTAACAGTGGAGGGGTAGAGGATTGTATGAATATAGCATGCGTATGATATTGATGTTAAGTTGTTATAAAAGCAAATGAGGTTGTTATAGATTTAGGATGTTAAATTTAAGTCCTATGGTAACCATAAAGAAAAAGTGGAAAAATATGCACAGAAAGAAATGAGAATGTTTTCTGAAGTGTTCACTATTAAAATGGGCAAATGACTTTAATAGATATGTATCCATAAGGATAGGCAAGGAGTATATGAAAATGTGTTCAATATCATTGGTTATTGGGGAGATGCAAATCAAAGCCACAATGAGACACCACCTCACACCCACTAGAATTACTATTATCAAAAAGGAAAAGGAAGCAATCCCCAGTCTAGGTTTACACCAAATGAATTGAAAGCATGGTCTGAAACAGGTATTTGTACACAATGTTAATTTCAGCATTGTTCAGAATGGCAGGGGTAGGAGGTAATCATAAATGCTAGATTCAAAGAAAATGAAACAGATTACAAATTAATGCAAGGAAAATCATTGTACAAGAAAGAAATTTGTTTACAGTAAACTTAGCAATAAAAATAGTTGGGTGATGATGCAAGTAATGACATAATTTAACTAAAATTGTTACTTGTTTTCAAAATATTGGGCTTGGCAGATTTGCAGTAGGAGTGCCAAAAAATTTGAAACATCAAGTATTTGTTGGGAAAAAATAAATTTAAAAGTGAATGCATGTAATAAAACTTGGAGATATATACAAATAGAGTTAAAATATTTAGAAACTATATTATACCTGAAAATGTGGAAAAATAGGAGGGGCTCCTATCTGTCACCCTAAGAGTGGCTGTATTATTCAGTATTTTAATCAAAGAATGCATTATTTGGGGCCTAAATCCAAAGCAGGGGAAAGATTAGGAAACTGAGAGCGTGGCGCCAAACTCAGTGTACCCGAAATGTTATAGAATAGTCAAAATCCCTGTAATCAATTTACTTTAAAATGTCTATGTTTTCTCTTTTCATCAGAAATACATTTGAATAAGAATGGAATGAGGCAGTGGCAGTAGAAGAGGTTTTATGAAAGATGACATGGAAGGTAGAAGTGAATTTGGAACCATAGTGACATTGATCAACTTCAGGGAGTTCAAGCTTTTTGTCCATTTAGACCTAGCATATCTGGTTCGCTGTTGTATCTCCAGGACTTTGACTATTTCCTGTTACAAAGAATGAGCTGTAAAGTATTTATTGAATTAATTAATTAAGTAGCCTTTCCATCATCCTTCTCAATTATTTTATCTCTTTGTTCTCCAATATCATAAGACATTTTAAACTGTTAATTATCTTGTAAAGACAATCGAGGAGAATAGGATGCATGTCATTGAATGAAACCCTGATTAGGTTCATTAACTGTGCAATCTGTCCAATGACGGTTTGTTCCCTGGAATGGCTCACCCATTAGATTTATTGAATGTTTTTCTTTTACAAAGGGAATAAAATAATGGTTGCATTTTCCCATAGAAAAAGAAGCTGAACAGTACAGAACTTTTGGAAATCATCAAAGTGTGTCTTTTCTGTGGAACCTGCTTCAGAATTGTGTTGAACTCCCTGTCCCCTCTTATTTTTTGGATTTTGTTGTGTTCTTCAAATGATGAGATGTGAGCTGGTCTTCCCCCATTACCATTTATAAATACTGTCAATTTCCATACATTATTTCTATCAAAGTACTATCTCAAATTCTTTATATTTTATTGGTATGTGATTTTTACTTTGCCAGTTATTTCAAGTCTCTTGTCAATTGAGGCCAACTTTTAAAAAAGAGCCATAATGAATGGTTTTATGCTCATCTTCTGCTCACTCCTCAGTGTACCCTGATTTGGTTTATACCTCCTCCACTTAAATCCACTGTGCTAGAGAGACTCATTTCCTCCATCTCATATAATCCACTGAATGCCTCATCTTACAGGATTCCTCAACAAATTCCCTGATTTCCTCCTTCTATAATCCATCTCTGTTCTGGCCTCCTAGGTCACAGCATTCTTTTGGATTATTTCTGGCCTCCCTTTCTACATATTTTCAAGCTCTTTCTGAAATATTAAAGGTTGAAATTCCCCAGAACTCAGTCCTAGTTCTTCCTTTATTATATCTTCCTACCTAGGCAATATCTTCTGTTCCTTTGACTCATTTATCATCCATGTTTATAGAACTTATATTTTCCTGTCCAAATGTCACTTCTGAGTTCCAGACCTGAACATTTATTCTACACTGAGATTCTCAGAGTTTTCTCATCAGTAACTTAGAGGGACTCATGACATTTTGAAAATATTGCTCATCTTTAATAATCCATACCTGATTGACTGAACCTACCTGTCACCCAGTGGCAAAGTAAACAAACTTTTGGAACTATTCTTTATTCAAAATAATGGTATTTCCAAGACATATTTTCTATCTCCATGAGTGAAATAAATCAAGATTATTTACACAAAATAACCTTTCCTTTTTTTTTTTTCTTTAAAGTGTCTGGTCTTAGTCAGCTGAAGGGATGATGACGCAAAATATCAGAAATCTGTTGGCTTTTATAAAGGGCATTTATTTGGGGTAGAAGCTTACAATGACCAGGCCATAAAGCATAAGTTACTTCCCTCACCAAAGTCTATTGCCACATGTTAGGGCAAGATGGCTGCCAATGTTTGCTACGAGTTCAGGCTTCTTGGGTTCCTCTCTTCCCTAGGGCTCCGTTTCTCTCCTGCTGTGCTCTCTCCACAAGGCCAGCTGTAGACCTCTGGCAAATG